>PITA01009417.1:20836-77915 GCA_004023965.1 Spilogale gracilis
GACTGCCTGGTGCCTAAGTAGA
The DNA here is from genome assembly GCA_004023965.1 of Spilogale gracilis. Classification (NCBI taxonomy): domain Eukaryota; kingdom Metazoa; phylum Chordata; class Mammalia; order Carnivora; family Mephitidae; genus Spilogale; species Spilogale gracilis. The sequence goes on from PITA01009417.1 coordinate 20,859, forward strand.
AACCTTCCCAGGCCTCTACCAGTTTCCAGGTAAAGGTGCAACCGATTTGTCAAACTGGGAGTCTGAAAATTCTGCTAACTGGCCTTGCTCCCCAGAAATCCCCTCTGACCTCTTCGAGGTGACTTATAAAACCTATGGGCCACTCCGTGCCATTTGTTGGGTCAAGTATCTGAGAACTTGAGCTTCCTAGGCCAAAGGACCAAAGTGGGAGACGGCCACTGTGCTCCGCTGGGGCCGTCCCAGCCTCTGCGGTCCAAGCCAGGTGTGGCTTAATGCATGAAGAAGGCGATTAAAAAAAAAATCTCACAGATCAGGTAAGTCCAGAGGTAAGGTAAACTCTAGGTTCTAGGGTACAACTCGGTGATGTCGCTACGTACCCAGGTTCCTAGGTTCTTTCCATTCTACCTAGATTGTATTGTCATTCCCCAATAGTTACTATTCCCTTGTGTGAAGCCTGCCATCCTTGGTGTATTATCTTCCTTCTCAGACTGGTCTTAGATCGCTACAGCCCTTCCGGGCCTCACCTCGTCACAAGACAACGGCCAGGGTAGCAGAGAGCGCCTTTGTTCCAGGGTTTTCCTCTAAGGACGAGAGGCTTTTCAAGGACGTGTCAGGAGACTTCTCATGTCTTATTTGCGGCAGCGGGAAGATAAATACTTCAAAAAAAAAATCTCGTTTCTGTTAGAAAGGAAAAGCAATGAGGAAGTGCTCCCAGTGGTGATGGTGGGAGTCCAACCCAGGCAGAGTGGGAGGTGAGGCCCAAGGCCTGCCCAGGGCTGACGGCTGTGGTCGCCGCACTCCCCCAGCAGGGCTCCCTTGAGTGGCTTGAGATTCTCCCTGTTCAGTAGATGGGTCAGCAGCAGAACGTCTATTAGTATTAATAACACTAATTAAAAATAATCACTAATACAATAAAAAAACCTCACTAATCCACAAAACTCCATGCCTGAACCCCCTCGTTCTAAAATCACATTCCTGTCTGGATTCAGGGGGAAATATTTGTAGTCACCAAATTACATATTTATACATGCATTCGAGTCACTGAAGAAAGGTAAGACATAGACCCAACCCTCGGAAGTCTAGTCAGGGAGAGAAAAGAATCACAGCAGAAATATTCAAAGAACAGAGCAAGTCTAGGTGGTAAAAGTCTCTGGCCTGGACAGCAGGAGCAGGAAGGGACTGGGGACCTGAGTGGCTTTTCTCCCATCCGCTAGAGGGCGCTGGGGCGGGGAGGTAGTAAGGGGTGAGGGGGGAAGAGCTGACAGTATGCTCTCTGCCCCATCATTCCCAGCGTGTGGCAGGTGTTCAGAGTTTCCCCAAATTATTTAAAGGACATCTGGAAAGTTCTGGTACCTCACTCTGCCACTCTTGGCTTATTTCCACACTCATTTTTGACCTGAAAATGTGTGTGTATATGAAATACACTGTGTCCTCAAAAGTTTGTGTAATGTACTGAAAGACCCCCGGGGTGGGATGTCCTTTGCCCTGAGGAGACCTTCCCAAGGAACAGCGAGGCCACTTCTGCGGATGCAAACAGCAAGAGGTTTATTCGGATACACAGGTACCTGGGGCTTCCTAGTCGCACAAAGGACTGGCACGCCCCCGGTCGGGGTAGCGGGTCTTTTATGGGTTCGGGGAGGCGGAAGCGCTAGTACAGAAGCGAGATGCATGGTTACAGGGGTCTGATTGGACAATTTAAATGAGGCAACGGGGTGGTCTGATGAATTCCAGGCATGGTTACAGGGGTCTGATTGGGCAATTTAAATGAGGCGACGGGGTGGTCTGATGAATTCCAGGCATGGTTACAGGGGTCTGATTGGGCAATTTAAATGAGACGATGGGGTGGTCTGATGAATTCCAGGCATGGTTACAGGGGTCTGATTGGGCAATTTAAATGAGGCGACGGGGTGGTCTGATGAATTCCAGGCATGGGATACGCAGGCTGGCTCTCCCTTTGTTCTGTTCCCGCCTTACATTCCTGGCCCTAAGCTCAAGCTCTTACTAAACACTATTTTGCCACTACTGAGACCATTGCTGGCTACCTGCTGGGGGTCTTTCAGTACCTTTATTTTTATTTGTCAAGTAGTCTCCACACTCAGCATGGATCCCAGCTAGGGGCTTGACCTCACAACCCTGAGATCAAGAACTAGACATGTAACTGACTGTGCCATCCAAGCATCCCTGTCATGTACATTTTAAGTTAAAAAAAAAAAATAGCCATGTGGCCACCAGCCATTCCAACAAATAAAATATTGCCAGGGGCCCCACATTTTGCTCAGAGGTAAACATGGGTCCCGTTGTTGCTCTCTTGCTCCCTTTACAGAGTTTTGCTGCAAATGTATGCATCCCTACACAGCACACTTGGGCATGATTCGTTATTTGTTTATATTCAATATTTTACTCTTTGAATACAATGGAATTTATTTGTCCATTCTACTGTGGATGGACATTTTGGTTGCTTGAATTTTTGCTATCCTGAATAATGCTACGGTGAACTTGCTCCTGTCTGCGATGTACGGACACCTGCAGGAGTTTCTTTAGGACTCATGTCAGCTAGCATTGCCCCCTCACATGTGCGCACATCTTCAGCTGTGCTCGCCCGTGCCAATTTCTTTCAAAAGGACTGCCCACATACCCTCTGCTCTGCAGTCCCTGAGAGTTTCTGCTACCCTACATCCTCATCCATCCTTGTCCTGCAAGACTTTTAAATTTGTTTCCATCTGGGCAGTGGCGAATCCCATTACCAGTTTGGGCTGTATTTTCTTCTTGATCACTAGCGGGTTAGGAAATGTTTCCTATGTTGATGAGCTGTCCCGAGATCCTTCTGTAAGCGTCACTCTTTAAAAAAACATCTTTCAGTTAACTATTTTACTTTTGTGGAGTCTTCTCACATTTTGCAACAATGTAGTGATTTACATGGGTTGAACAAAAGTATGTCCTCCCTAAACCGGAATAGGACAGGACACACTGTGCAACCTAGGTCAAGCCCGGAGTGTTGAACCTGAAAACCCGTATGACTGAATCTGGTATGACAAACCCGCCAGCAAACGTGTCTCACATGGTCACTGTCATTTTAGGACATTGTCTGACAAGCTTCCTCAAGGTCATCTGACTCTCTGGATAGGGGAACGCAGTTTTGTTCCTTTTACTATTTTCTATTGATTAGGATCCCGAAACCTTACAACTCTGTAAAGTTAGATGTTTATAAGAATACCTGCTGGTGAGATGCAGAAGGTCTTTATCTGGTAATGGAGACAATTCTAAAAGTTATGACTTGGGGTGCCCAGGTGGCTAAGCTGGTTCGGTATCTGACTCTTGGTTTTAGCTCAGGTGGTGATCTCAGGGTCGTGGGATCAAGCTCTTCCCGCTCTGCACTCAGCAGGGCATCTGCTTAAGACTCATGCTCTCTCTGCCCTTCCTTCCCCCTTACCCTTCCCCTGCACTCTTTCTCAGATAAATACATCTCTTTTTTAAAAGACTTTATTTATTTATTTGACAGAGAAAGAGATCACAAGTAGGCAGAAAGGCAGGCAGAGAGAGGAGGAAGCAGGCTCCCTGCCGAGCAGAGAACTCGATGTGGGCCTTGATCCCAGGACCCCTGAGATCATGACTTGAGCTGAAGGCAGAGGCTTAACCCACTAAGCCACCCAGGCGCCCATAAATACATCTTTTAAATAAATAAATAAAGTTGTAAACTTTTTCTTTTCTTTTTTTTTTTAAAGATTTAAAAATTTATTTATTTGGCAGAGAGAGACACAGCAAAAGCGGGAACCCAAGCAGGGGGAGTGGGAGAGGGAGAAGCAGGCCTCCCATGGAGCTGAGAACCAGATATGAAGCTTCATCCCTGGACTCTGGGATCAGGGCTGAAGCAGGAAGCAGACGTCTAACAACTGAGCCACCCAGGTGCCCCAAGCTGTAACTTCTTTTGCCCCGTAGGATATTAAGCCATTTAAAAAATATAATTTAGAAATAACAACCCAGCATTTTGTCTACGTATCTCTTACCTATCACTTATTTATCCACACACATGTGAATTTCTTGTATCTTCCCTTGAACTGGCTTTGTCATTCTGCTGGTTCTCTCATTAATGAGTAAAATGAAACTGTGGCATGTGCTCATTATATATTTGAATGTGTGTTTTTAAAAGCATTTTGAGAAACATACTTGGATATTCCTGTCCCCTGCGCATGTGCCCATAAAATCCAAGCTCCAGGCCACCAAGGGTAAAAAAACCAGCGATTGTATTGCTCGCCCTCGGGATTCAAGCTTTATTGTCATTTCTGCTCTCTGAGGAATTTCTTTGCTCTCTGACAATTCGACTGTGCATTAAATAAAAACCAAATTCAGCGGCTGTATTGAAAGGGTTCTCCCCGAATATATAGTCTGCCATATCGATCAAAATGGAAGTGGTTCCAGCTGATTTTTTTAAAGCAGTTTGATGTTCGTTATGTTTTGCTAACTAAGGCCTTCCTGGACCAGGAAAATGCCTCTCTGCTCTCTGGGGATTCCATCATCTGCACTTCCGGTGATCTCAGGACCCTGAGGGGGGGGCGGGAGCAGGGAGAAGGCTAGGGTTGGAAAGGGCAGGGTGGGTTCCTTCTGAGCCTGGACGGGTCACAGAAGGAGGGTCTGGGTAGCCAGAGGGCAGCACGGAGGCTGTGGGTGTCTAGGGCACAGGAATGGGGGAAGAGGCAAAGGAAGGAGGAGGGCACACCTGTAGGGAGGTGAGGTCGGACCCACGCCCACAGGCTTCCCTGGAGTGAAGCTCGGGACCGCAGTCAGACTGGAGCTACCCCAGGGTGAACCAGAGACCCGCGTCCAACACCAGCAAACAGAACTGCCCCCGACCCCCAGTGGTGGGCGGTGGAGCCCGCTGCTGCCTCCTGGCGGCAGGCACCGTCCCTGGGTGTTTAACCCGCAAAACCGTATTTGCGTTGTTGCATTCTGCTCACTCTGTCGCAGAGTCCTGCTTGCCCAGCGGACTGCGAACCCGCAGGAGCTGTAGAATTGGACTTGCTCTTCATATTGCCCTCCTTGGAAGCTGTGGGGCTTGAGCTGGCCCCATGCACGGCATTGCAAACTCTAGCAAGGAGACAAAGAGAGGTTGAGAAGAAAGAAAATAACAAAACACTGCCCGGTTGTGAAATTCAACACGTTTGAGCATCTCCCATAGGAGAGGTGCTCTTTTGAGAGTAATCAGTTCTTAAGGAAAAATTCCAGATTTCCAAGGTGATCCTGCTTTCAAATATTCTGCCCTAAAGTCAAACTAGTTGTCAAAACTTGGTCTCAGTGCTTGGACTGGCAACTATGTAATGTATCCAGACCAGGTCCGTTCTTTTTAATCTGGAATCTGCTCTTTACTGGTTAAACAAGCACCGACAAGCCATCTACTCGCTCAGCCTCTGCCTCTGTCTCTGCAAACTGCAGAGACTCCTATGGAGTAAATGTCTGTCCTTTGGTTCTGCCTGGATCCTCTTCTGGTTCCTTCTGTCTAATGGGGACACTACACCCATTTGGAGACCAGCCCCTCTCCCACTGCAGCTAAGTCATAGTTTGACCTCAGGGGGCAGCAATGTCTCCAACCAGTTAGAATCCTCCATAATCCCCCTTGACCCAAAATTAAGTGATTCCTTTCCTTTCTATCCATGAAGCGGGGCAGGCAACGCTTCCCCTCTTCCCACAGCTGCTGGCTGCTAGATTGGGGCCCCATGGAGCCTTCCTGAGCCTGCTGGGCTTTCATCCATCCGTGACAAGCCATCACATCACTGTGGCAGACCCAGCGCAGTGTGGGATGGGGAGGGGCTCGCAGGCTTCCAGGAAGCCCCAGGCTTGTGGGGCCCTCTGTGATCCCTCCCTGTTGTGGGGGACAGTTTGCCCGGTGGCTGGTGACCCTCTCTAGGGCTCCCTGGGATCATGTTCAATTTTAACAAACTCACGACCCTGATGTGCTGGCACTTCTGGCAAAAACATATTTTGGCAAATGCAAAATTGCTAATGAAATTAAGTATCATTCCACAACGTAGCATCTGTTCGGTGACAGATTTACCAGCTCGGAGTGAGTGGGCTCTTGAGCCCACGATGCTTCTTGCTTCTGGATGCAGAGAACCTCTGTGGGGAGAAGGAGTCAGGGAGGATTGTTGAGTCCACCATTTTCCTTCTGGCATCGAAGCCAGCAGCTTCTTCCCATTCTCCCCATTTCCACGTGAGTCTACCTATAGAGTTTTAAGAATGTTCTGTTTTGGGTAAGGCTTTATTGGGAGCCAGTGACAGAAAGCTAGTTTTACCCAGGTTAAAACACAGGGGGATTTTATTATAAAAAATACCGGAGGTGCCATGGAGCCTAGGACAGGAATGAGGAGACGTCTGGAACATGGAACTCCAATATGGTCGGGGCTTTCCAGCTCTCAGCTCTGTTCTGCCCTGTACATCCCACTGGGTCCTCCTCTCCTTTCTGTTGTTTCTTCCAGTGTGATTCCCGAGGAAACAAGACCACCTATAGACCCAGATACTGAGGGAAGGACTTTCTGTGCAGACTGCTCACGGTGCCCAGAGTTGGACAGGGCCACTAATGCCACACGGGATAGGCACTGAGGCCAGCCCACAGTGGCTGGGAATCTGCCAGGGCCTGTGGCCGGGATCAGGATCTTTTTGGAACATAGGGGCTGCTTCCGGCCCTCTGCCTGTCTCCATACCCTGTTCTTAGAAGCTGAGGGCTTGCTTGGACAGGGGTCTGTGCCTATACTGTCCTGAGCTACCTCCCATGCCCCAGAGGTATCCGGCCCCCAGGGTAGATGAGGCTTAGATGGCAGGGCTGGTTCCTCATCATTCATAACATTATACATGTCTAAAAGTCTCCGAATTATTTCTATTCACTTGTTTATTGTCTCTCTTCTCTCTCCTTCCTACCATGAAATGCCAGGCAAGCAAGAACTCTGTCATGTGCCCCTTCAAATCTGTATCTTTGTACCCTTTTGGTAAGTACCCGGTAGAGCAATTGTTGGTAGGGTAGTCCTATTTTTAACTTTTTGAAGAAGCTCCATACGGTTTTCCGGAGTGGCCGCGCCAGCTCGCATTCCCGCCGGCAATGCACCACGGTTCCCCTTTCTCAGCATCCTCACCAATACCTGTTGTTCTTGTGTTGTTCATTTTAACCATTCTGTCCATGGTCTACTTCTTAGTCTCTTCTTTTGTACCCCAAGATTCTGTCTTTGCCCCAACAAATCATAGATAGCCAAAGATAAATTACCGTCTTTGGGGAGTAAGGGGTCACTTCAGAATCTGAGGCTAAGGTGGTGAATTCTTGATGAAATTCTCTAAGATGAAAGTACCATTCAGACATAAGAACAAAAAGATAAGAATGAGGATGCTTTCTGCTTTTTATTTTGAGTCCTTTGAAAACTCAATGCCTGGGCATGGAGAGGGAAGTTAGAGCGGACTTCGTACAGATTCCAAGAGCTGATTCTGTTTCCCCCCTTGCAGCAGAGTCCCGAAGGTGGAGCGAGGGGTAAAAGTACATGATGGCTTCTGAGATCGGTACTTCCAGAGCAGAAGTGCATTAGCTGGACCTCCGAGCACCTTGCCAGTGTCCACTGGGCCACAGTGACGGAAGATAACATAGTAAAGTGGATGGAGGGTTTCAAGGCCAAATGATGTTGAGTGATGTACCAAAACTCACTTGGGAGTCAGAAAGACTCGGGAAGGTAGCCAAGAAAGGACCCAAAGAGCAGAACTAGTAGACCCCCAAAGCCTAGGGCTTGAGGTGATGCCTGGGCATATGAAGACGGAGGCCATGAGAGGACTTCGGGCACTTCAGTGGAGGGGCAGTGAGGATGGAAAGCAGTGACTCAGCAGTGGAAGGAAGAGCTCACATCCAAGGACCAGATCCAACAAACTACACTGTCAAGAATACTAGACAGATCGAGAGGGAGAAGCAGATGCAAACAACAGCTCCTGAAATTCAGGATTTGCCTCCCTTAACTCAGTCGCGATCTGGAATGGAAAGGGAGGGGTAGGAGAGAATATTTAAATACTCTCAAAATGACCAAGTTTTAAAACTGGAAGTGACTATATTAAGTTGCTGCAAACCAGGCAGAAGAGGGTTTTAATATAACTTTCCTTTTTTTCTTTTAGATTATTCACTATTTATTTGAGAGAGAGAAGCGGGGAGGAGCAGAGAGAGAGAATCTTCAAGCAGTGAATGCAGAGCTCGATGCGGGACTCAATCCTACGACCCATGAGATCACAACCCAAGCTGAAACTAAGAGCCAGATGTTCAACTGACTGAGCCAGCTAGACACCCCTTTAATATAACTTTTTTAAGTTATAGGGAAAGATAGTTACATTTTGCTCCCTGGGAGCCATGACTGTGAAAATTATACTTGTCCCAGAACATGAGAGGCCACGACTCTGTTTCTACAAACGAGGAAACTGAGGCTTCAGGAGAAAGCTGGGTGGTTTGGGATGATACTGTCATGCACAGGCACAGCAAGAAGGACAGCACAGATCTCCCAAATCTTGTTGTGTGGTACCCAGCCACAGGGAATTAGCTTCCTGTGTCTATTAAACTCTTGCAGAAAGTACCGAGCCTCATGGATGGGACAAATGTAAGAAAATGTCTCCCTAACTTTTTTTTTTTTAAATAGTGTTACACTGATAAGCCAGGTTTTAAAAACTCTCGACTCTGGGGCACCTGGGTAGCTCAGTTGGTTAAGCGACTGCCTTCGGCTCAGGTCATGATCCCAGAGACCCGGGATCAAGTCCCACATCAGGCTCTCTGCTCGGCGGGAGGCCTGCTTCTCCCTCTCTCACTCCCCCTGCTTGTGTTCCTTCTCTGGCTGTGTTTTCCTCTGTCAAATAAATAAAATCTTTAAAAAAAAAAACAAAAAAAAACAACTCTCGACTCCCACATGACAGCCAAGTAGCATGGGACACAGACCGGAATGAGCATCTTTGGTTAGCGAACGTCATCTTCCTTCCCCTCTTTCTGTTACTGTTCCTGACAGTTCGGATAAAATCCCTCCTGGATGGTTGTAACACCTGTGAGGCATAGGGAAGTAATGAGAACGGCTGGGTGGGAGAGAGGAGGTGGCAGCTGGAGAAATGGCTTATTTTGACAAGAGCACTTGGGCAGGTGGGCGATAGATGGAGGAGGATGGAGACGCAGCCAAACTTCCTCGCTCTGATGATAACATCCCTGAGGAACAGCACAGCCCTTCTGAGGCGTATCCTTGCAAGATGCAGTCGCCAGCAACAGCACAAAGCAGCTCAGAATGTTGGGGTCGGACCCCATTAACCAGGTGCTACTGATGCAGGTCTGACACGAAGGGACTCACTCACATCCACCCAGAGGAGCTCCCTCCTGCTGGAACTGGCTAAATTCCAAGTCATCCGTCCGATGTCTTCCTGTCTGTGCTCCATTTATGAGTCCTGCCTCTCTCCGTCCAGCTCAAGTAGACCAGGACCCTGAAGTGCTGCTGGGCTCATGATGGTTGCTAAGACCACCAGTCTGTAGGTAGTAGCTTGAACTTAGAAAGTGAGAGTTGAAGTTCCCACCTGGAACTGTGTCTGCTCACACAGTCCCAGGGGCTTCGAAGGGCAGAAAAGAATAGAGGAGAGTCGGTGTGGTGTAGGGAATGAGAGCATAAGTTTGGATTTGGCAGACCCAGATTCAAGTTCTGGCTCTATCTTTTCTTAGCTCTGTGACATTGGGCAAGCTGTTTATCATCTCCGAGACTTATTTTTCATTTTCTGTAAAATACAGTTTGTGTGATTGATAGTAAATAAAGAAGCATTTATCTGATGCAAAGTAAATATGGGGGAAAATGTTAGCTGGTGTTGCCTCTGTAACAATTCCTCACCCCCTCGGGGTGCCTGGGTGTCTCAGTCATTAAGCGTCTGCCTTTGGCTCAGGTCGTGATCCCGGAGTCCCGGAGTCGAGCCCAGCATCGGGCTCCCTGCTCAGCGGGAAGCCTGCTTCTCCCTCTTTCACTCTCCCTGCTTGTGTTCCCTCTCTCGCTGTGATTCTTTCTGTCAAATAAATAAAATATTTTTTAAAAAGCCAATTCCTCACCCTACTCGCAAGGGCTTCCTATATGTATTAAGAGGGTTCTAAACTAGAATGCATACTTTTTATTATGACTCACCCCCATTCACCAGTTACCCTATATGATAATCATGTCCTGGACATTAACAGCTTCAACTGGATTTAAGAACTGTGTCTTATTCATCTCTGGGTTCCTAGTGCTGAGTAGAGTAGACAAATTAATAATTAAGAGAGTGGACCAATTATGGTATAGGAGATTTCTTAGTTTTATTTGTTTATTTATTTTTTTATGATTTTATTTATTTATTTGATAGAGAGAGAGATCACAAGTAGGCAGAGAGGCAGGCAGAGAGAGAGGAGGAAGCAGGCTCCCCACTGAGCAGAGAGCCCGATACAGGCCTCAATCCCAGGGCCCGGGGATCGTGACCTGAGCCGAAGGCAGGGGCTTACCCCACTGAGCCACTCAGGCGCCCTTAAAGTTTTATTTCTAATTATGGCACTTGAGGAACGGGAGTGTGTATGGGATCAGCCTGTGTATGGAGAATTTCATTCAGAAAATTAGTATGCTTATTTCTCCATGGAAAAAGGATAAATAAAGCAATGTTACATTTTGGTTTAAGATACGCAGTAAAGCAAAGACAACTCCAGAACAACACCTAGGCAGAGGATTGCTTGATTTCTGGCACTAAACTAGATCTCCCCATATTGGCAGAAGGGTCCACAGTAACAAACTACTCCTTTTCCTAGGTCTTTGGAGGAAATAAGCCACCCGGAGCTAAGATTCTGTATTTGATATCACTGCTGCAGATGGTGGAAAAGTTGCTGAGAATAGAGATGAGGAGACAAAGTCTGAGCCGCAGTTGGGGGGTGGGGTTGGAGACTTTCAGGCTGGTTGGTGGTACTTTGAGACCTTGCCTGACTTTAATGACTTCCTTTGCAAGAACAAGACAAGTAGACAAGACTGGGGGCCAAGATGTCCAAGGTCACACCTATCACAATCATATACGCATGGAGGGCCCATGTGGATGTTGAGTGTGGATCCTGCCCTTGATCAGGGGTAGGTTGGAAAGATGGCTGGTCGGATATCACACTTTCTGCTTTGTCTCCTTCTTCAAAGGGCCTCTTTCTCTGTTTTTAAGAGCCCAGTGCTAAGACCACCAGGATGGCAGGGAATGATCATGAACCACATAAATATATCTACTAAGCCCAGACTAAATGTATCTTCAACTCAGCTTCTCCTCAGGTAGATCCTCAAAATGCTCTTTGCCTTTCCAACAGGAAGTCTGATGGAGGGGAGGCTGGAATGCAAAGAAACAAGATTCAACCAATAGAAATTCAAATATCTAGCTTTTGAAAATTTTATAAGACTATATGGCCATTTTCTTCTCCAGGTCCATGGAAGGGGCCTTTGCAAGTAAAGGATCCCAAAGTTTACCTTTCATTAGCTGTATCGTGAGTTAGTTTCTAGGATATTTTATTTATTTATTGTTTTTTAATTAAAAAATTTTTTTGAAGGGGCACCGAGGTAGCTCAGTCACTTAAATATCTGCCTTTAGTTCGGGTCATGATCCCAGGAACCTGGCATCGATCCCCACATCGAGCTCCACATCGGACTCTCAGCTCAGTGAGGAGCCTGCTTTCCCCTTTCCCTCTGCTTGCCGCTCCCCATGCTTATGCACGTTTTCTCTGTCAAAAAAATAAATGAAATATTGTTGTTTAAGATTTTCTAAAAGATTTTATTGATTGATTGAGTGTGAGAGGGGGAAGGGCAGAGGGAAAGGAAGAATAAGAATATGAAGCAGGCTCTGCACTGACTGAGCACAGAGCCCTACTCTGGGCTGGATCTCATGACCCTGAGATCATTATTGGAGCCAAAATCAAGAGTCCGATGTTTAACCGACTGAGCCACCCTGGTGTCCCTGGGATATTTTAAATTGCAACCCGCCCCCTTCTCCTAGAACACCTCATTTCTCTTACTTGCTTTTCTTATTTCCATAGCACCACTGCCCTCTAGGTACTATATAATTTACTCATTTATTATATCTACTTCTGTTAAAACATATAGAATGTAAGTTTTATGAGGGCAGGGATCTTTTCTTATTTTGTTCACTGATGTTTCTCAAGTGCCTAAAAAAAGGCCAGGTGCATAGTAGATGCTTCTGAAAGATTTGTGAATAAAGGAATGAAATAAATAATGCATAATTGAATGAGTGGTGTAGCTGAACTACAATTGTCAATTGTAAAATTTGAGTTCTATTTCAGACTCTAACCCTTAACCATGGCCATGTCCTTTAGACCTTCCGTGCCTCCGTTTCTTCATGTATAAAATTAGGTGGCTTTTTATTCATTCAGTTAATATTTATTGCAACACAACTATGCTCAAGAGGATACAAGGAGGGCGCCTGGGGGGCTCAGTTGGTTAAGCGACTGCCTTCAGCTCAGGTCATGATCCTGAGTCCCCAAATCCAGTCCCACGCTTTCCGCTCCCTGCTCAGCAGGTAGTCTGCTTCTTCCTTTGACCTCCCCTCTCATGCTCTCTATCTCTCACATAAATAAATAAAATCTTAAAAAAAAAATAAAGAAAGAGGATACAAGGATGCTTCCTTGCATTCAAATCCTACTACTTCTTGGGGTGCCTGAGTGGCTCAGTCCTTAAGCATATTCTTTAGGCTCAGACATGATCTTAGAGTCCTGGGATCCAGCCCCCCATTGGGCTCCCTGCGCCGCGGGAAGCCTGTTCTCCTCACATTCCCCCTGCTTGTGTTTCCTCTCTCGCTGTGTCTCTGTCAAATAAATAAATAAGTAATCGTAAAAAAAAAAATCCTGTTGCTTCTTGCAGAGCAATAACTCAGACTTCAAAAATCCCGCCTCTTCTAAGCCCCGCCCAGTAGCTTCGTTATTCTTTAGGCTCCTCCCCGATTCAGCCCCGCCGGCTGCGCTAGGAGAGGCCCCGCCTCCGCCCGGCGCAGTCATCCAATGGCTAAGATACACGGCTAGGTAAATGCCCGGGAGATTTAGGTGTCCTCTTGGCGCCTGACCAGAGCATTGAGGAATTCAGTTCCTCTTGAATAGTCACTTTCCTGAGTTGTCCTTGCGATATGCAAGATCACCCTCTCCCTCAAGTTCACTCGGAAGGGTCGGGCAAGGCTCCTGAGTCCCGTCGCTGCCCTCCCTAGAAGCCCTGGGTCTTCACTGGACGAGCCTCTCGCCCCGCGGCATTTTGGGAGTGGTAGTTTTCTTCTTCCCAGTTCCCTCCAGACGGACTGGTGCTAAGACTCGCAGAGGACTACAACTCCCAGAGCCCGAGCGAGTTGCCAGTCACGTGACCCGAAAGGACAGCGGCTAGTAGGAGGGGGCCGGGTCCGGCCGGTGCTCCGCTGCTGTCTGTGACACCCGGAGCGGGCGGTCCGTCTCGGCCCTTGGAGAGCCCGCCATGGGGCGCGCGGGCGCCGTGGGGACCCATCTCCCGGCGTCCGGCTTGGACATCTTCGGGGACTTGAGGAAGATGAACAAGCGCCAGGTAAGGGAGGCCCGCACGGCCAGCGCGCCCCGGAGCTGGAACCGGCTGCGACGGCGGGGAGTCGGGGTTTGCTCGTAGGGCTCCGCGGCCCCAGGCTCCTCCACCGCCTCTCAGAGACCCACGTGTGGGCACCGCTGTGCGCTGTCTTGCACTGACTAGAGCTCATTGAGGGGTGGGTGGCAGGGAAGGAGAAGAGAATAGGAATCTAGTCCTAGGGATGTCAGATGTGGTTGAGAAAGCCAGGACAGGTGACTCAGCCGTGAGTGACAGCTGTCTGCACGCGTTTGAAGGGCAGCCTCTGGAAAAGGGAATAGATTGTGAGGCTCTGGAGGCCTGACAGCCCAAGGAAGGCTGCGGGCGGATGGAAGGGGCGGGAAGTCAGGCGAAAGGAAAGAACTTCCTGACAGTGGAAACTGCCCAGTAATGCCTCCCAAAGTAATTTCTTCCCATTCTGGGAAGTGTTCTCCCCACCATGCATCGGGACTAAATACAGCTTTTTGTGCCTGGCGATCTCACTGGGGCGCTCAATTGTTTTAGACTGATTCAGTGTTCCAGAGGGGACCCCAGAAGTCTTCCCTAATCTGTTAGATTCTGTCATCTGGCTGCACCTTGAATATAGGAAGCAGTTAGGTGGGGTTGATTTCTCACTCTTCTGTGACCTCAGAGGAAAACTTTCTTCTTGCTTTCTCCTTGGTCAGTTCCTTGGCCAGCACCACTGTCTTTGAGTCCTCAATATAAGGCAAGAGTGAGTAAGGACTGGAAAGGAAGCTCTCTTAGCCAAGAAAAATATGACTGCTTAAGCTTCTAGATAGAAAATTTAGGGGACCGGGACGCCTGAGTGGCTCAGTTGGTTAAGTGACTGCCTTCGGCTCAGGTCATGATTCCGGAGACCCGGGATCGAGTCCCACATTGGGCTCCCTGCTCGGCGGGAGGCCTGCTTCTCCCTCTCTCACTCCCCCTGCTTGTGTTCCCTCTCTTGCTGTGTTTCTCGCTGTCAAATAAATAAAATATTAAAAAAAAAAAGAAAATTTAGGGGACCTGTAGGGCATTATAGATCCTAATTGATCCTAATACTTTTATTGATATGAACAATAAATTATGCTAAGAAAAATGGAACCATCCTATTGGTGATTTTGATTGTCTTTGAAAATGGTATAGGGGGTCCTGGATGGCTCAGTGGGTTAAGTGTTTAACTCTTGATTTAGACTCAGGTCAGAGTTCCCAGATGGAGCCCCTCATGGGGCTCCTCGTTGGGCATGGAGACTGCTTAAGATTCTCTCTCTTCCTCTTCCTTTGCTTCTGCCCTCCTCACCTCCTTGTTTGTTCTCTCTCTCTCTCTCTCTCAAACAAACAAACAAACAAAAACACTTAAAAAGAAAATGATATAAATTCCCATGATTTGGACACATCTGTAATTTTTGCCCCTATATCGTGGAGTGGGATGATACCTGTGGCATAGCACGACTTATGCTTGTGGACATAAGGGTTTTGTTTTGTTTTGTTTTCCAAATAGAATTTCATACTAGTGCAGTAGTGTGGGAGAGTTTGGTGCCTCTAGTCACCAAGTCTAAACTGTTATTTAGAATCTGGTTGTTTCTAGGTGTGCATAGCTAATGAGCTCTTAGGAGTTTCTGTGATTAAGATGAATTGTGGCAGTGATTTTCACCACTTGAAAAACCAAGAACGAATTCCCTTAGCACTAATGCTGTTCCCAAGAAAATCCTCCAGAAAATAGAGCTTTATTTAAAACTCTACACTTAATTGGCTAGGTATTTAAAATGTCTCTCAAACGGGTACTGATTACTGCTGGTTATAATTGCAGGCTATCAGAGAAGGCGTTTTGATGAATGTCTCAGTTCTTAAACTAGTTTGCCTTTTGAAAGATCTGTATATTCCCCCTCTTGGTGATAAGGGCTGTCAGTAGCTGTTGCATTGTCTGTGTTTTGCTAGTTTTCTAATTAAAATGCAGAAGCTCAAGTCTGCTTCCTCCTGATATTTTTTTTCTTTTTCTTTTGAGTTTTGTTCTTTTGTTTCTTTTTCTTTTTCTCTCCCAAATAGCATCCTCTGACACCTTGTCAGGCATGCATGGTCTGCCAATCTTGGAAGTGGGACCTCCTTTCTCTGCTGCCCCAATGTGCTATAAAGTGAGGCAAGAGCCACACGCAGAAACAAGGACTCTTTGTTTCTGCAATGAGGAAGAGAGGAAGGAAGAAATCCAGCTACTGGCATTTCTGCTGCTTTGTCGGGCCAGAATATCAGGTCTGAAATGTTTGTTTGAAACTCTCAGACCTTGGCTGTTTCATCTTTGGTTGACAAAGGCTGAGTGTGGGCTTGCTTCTGAACTTTAGCTTCGGCTATGAGTTGCAGAGCTTAGAAGGTTGTTAGGTGAAGATGGACAAACAAAAGGCACCAGTGAAACGTAGTGGTGTATTTCTTACATCCCAGTCTGTTTGTCAGTCGTTCAACCAAAATTATGTTTCTGGATTCCGGGATTTTATTTTATTTTATAATATTTTATTTATATGACAGAGAGAAACATAGCTAGAGAGGGAACACAAGCGGGGCGGGGGGGGCGGAGAGAGAGAGAGAGAGAGAGAGAGAGAGAGAGAGAGAGAGAGAAAGAGAGAAAGAGAGAAAGAGAAAGAGAAAGAAGCAGGTGTCCCACCAAGCAGGGAGCCCAATGCGGGACTCAGTCCCGGGTATCCGGGATCATGACCTGAGCCAAAGGCAGTTGCTTAACCAACTGAGCCACCTAGGTGCCCCGGGGATTCCAAGATTTTAAACCTAGACTTGGATTAATAGGTTCCTTAAAGGTAGGGTGTTGAACTAGGATCTGTGGTTTTACAATTAGCTTGATTACTAGGTTTTTGTATAATCGGTTATTTCTTTAGCCAATGGATGTCCTGCTCAAAGGACTTTTTTTTTTTTTTTTGGAGGAATTGATTTTACTTCCCCTCAATGAATTTTTCAAGCATAGAAAATCATACTGGAAAACATTTTGTTAGTACTAGGGCTTTTTTACATAAGTGGCAAGGTTTTATACTTTGCTTTTATTAGGATGGGGCCTGATGGTTTGAAAACCTGTCTAAAAATGACAATTTCTGTCTCAAACTGTGGCTTGGGGCTTTCCCAGTCAGCTCTGTAATTCATAATGAAACATTTATTTATCAAGTTCTTCAAATCAGGCAGAGCAGATGGAGAAGTTTTCGAATGTGAGCTACACTGAACAGCCTCTACCTTAGACTGATGTGCCTTGCAAGGCAAATTTTACTTCGGAAGCAGCAATTTAATGTATCATAGCCCAATGCATAACAGTATCCACTTGGCACTTTGGTTTCCTTCTTTGTCTTCTGGGGGTTTCGTGATCGTTTCATAATTTGCTATTGACACAGTAGCCAAAGAGTTGCTTTTTTTTTTTTAAGTAGTGTGTAACTTTACATTGAATTACATTTATCTTTTCAATTATTACATAAGAATATCTTCACGTTTTAAAAAAAAATTATTTGAGAGAGAGAGAGAAAGCAGGAGAGAGAAGAGAGAGCATGAGCAGGGGTGGAGGGCGGAGGGAAAAGCAGGCTCCCAGCTGAGCGGGGAGCCCGAGGCAGGACTTGATCCCAGGACCCTGAGATCATGACCTGAGCCAAAGGCAGACGCTTAACTCACTGAGTCACCCAGACATCCTTCTTCATGGTTATTTTAATCCATTTTAATGTCCCCACTTGCAGTTGTTTCCTCCCTAAATACCTGGACTGACGTAATTTCACCGACGTGTAATAGTAGCAATGCGAGCTCTGCTTTTCCTACCTATTGCCATGTCAGACTGTGTGTTCCTGTTTTGTCAGACCCTTCAAAGTAAATCTCTTAACGGCCATCTAATATTCTGTCAGGTTCCTTCAGACATTCATTTTCCCCAGACTTTGAAATTAATCCATGCCCATCGCAGAAATCTTAAAGGATAGAGAATAGTTTGAAGAAGAGAATTCAGTCATTCATGATTCCATCAAGCTAAGATGGCCTCTGTTAGCCTTTGAGGGCAACTCCTCGTATCTCTTTTACAAACTCTTTTGCGGTTCGTGGAGATTCTACTGTAGCCTACACTTTTGTTGTAAATAGTGTTGTGACTTGCCATTATTTTACTCCATCATTTCTCTGT
The DNA here is from genome assembly GCA_004023965.1 of Spilogale gracilis. Taxonomy (NCBI): domain Eukaryota; kingdom Metazoa; phylum Chordata; class Mammalia; order Carnivora; family Mephitidae; genus Spilogale; species Spilogale gracilis. The sequence goes on from PITA01009417.1 coordinate 38,574, forward strand.
TGTCGCTCATTTATTTCCTTTTCTCTGTTGCTAGAAATAAGATCATAATGCATATCGTTGGGCCGTAATTCCTTATCTGCCTCTAGTGCAGACTGAATTCCTAAAGCAGGATTACTGGGCTGAAAGTCACCTTGTGTTACTGGTGCCAGATTGCTCTCAGAGTGGCCGTGTCGGCTTGCCTTCTCACCACGGCACATCCTGGGCCAGCACCAAGTATCAGCATTAAAAAAAAAAAAAAAAAGAAAAGAAAAAAAAACCCCAAACTTGAAATTTGCTAGGCATAGAAAAGAAAGAAGAGGAAAGGAGGGGAAGCAGAAATGGGTTTGAACACTCTTAAGTGTTTATTCACTACTTGTATTTCTTTGGAAAATTAAGTTTTAAGCTTTTATGTCTTTTGTTGTTGTTTTGGGAATTTTCATCTTTTTCTTACTAATTGTACCCACCATATATTAAAAATGTTTATTTTCTCACTATTTATTCAACAAATTGAGTACTTTTTGCTACACCTGTGTTGCACATTGGAGGTACACTCATGAACAAGGCCAAAATGAGCTTTGCCTTTGTGGAACATACAGTCTAATGTAAAAGACACATTAAAAATGATATGTATAATCGTGATAGTGATGGATGGTATAAAGAAGTACAGAGTACCGTAAGAATATATAACGGGGTGGGGGGCCTGGGTGGCTCAGTCGTTAAGCCTTAAGCTCAGGTCATGATCCTGGAGCCCTGGGATCGAGCCCCACATCAGGCTCCCTGCTCTCCCTCTCTCACTCCCCCTGCTTGTGTTCCCTCTTTGGCTGTGTTTCTCTCTGTCAAATAAATAAAATCTTAAAAAAAAAAGAATATCTAACAGGAGGACCCAGGCTGGTCTCCAGCAGAGAGTAGCAAACTACAGCCACCATCTATGTTTGTTTGGAGACCAGTTGTAGGGGGGGAGGGAGGATTGGGGGGAGTAGCAGAGAGGAGCGAGAGCGTCTTAAGCAGGCTCCATGCCCGGCGTGGAGTCCAGTGCAGGGCTCAGTCTCTCATTCCTGAGATCATGACTTGGGCCAAAATCAAGAGTCAGACACTTAACCAGCTGAGCCACTCGGGCACCCCTCACCACCATCTATTTTTATAAATAAAATTTTATTGGAACATTGACATATTAATTCTTTTACATATTGTCTTTAGTTGCTTTCTCACTACAATGGAAGAATTGAGTAATTTCAACAGAGACTGTGTGGCTTATAAAACACTCACTATGTGGCCCTTTATAGAAAGTTTGCTGACTCCTAGTCTAGTGGGCCAGGGAGGGCTTCCCTGGGGAACTGGTGCCGAAACTAGGATTTAAGATGAGTGGGTATTAGGTATGCTTCAGAGTCTAGGGAGAGAGCCTCTGGGCAAATAGCCAGTTGATGATCCCGAGTGGATAGGTGCTTGTGCTCTCTGAAGCACCGACAGATACCACTAGCATACCTGGAGTGCAGTGAGCTTCACCAGCTGAAGCTAGGGAGTAGGGGATGCACCAGACAGGGCCGGAGAGACCATATTCATCGTCAGAGTAGTGGGATGCACTTGAAGGGATGCAGTCAAGGGGCAACTGAAGCAGGGCATAGAGATGATCAGAAGGCCAGAGGTGCATTTGCGAGTAAGTGGAGAGCACAGCTCGGAGGGTGCGTTGGAAGAGGTGTGTCTGGACGTCAGGAGACTGGTTAGCAGGCTCTTGCAGTTGCCTCATGGGCTCTGCTGGTGACTTGGATGAGAATGATGCCAGTGGGAATAGAGACTATGGAACAGATTCTAGAAGTGTTTAGGAGGTAGAATGTGTAGAACAGATGGGGGGTGGTGGTGACCAGAGTCCGGCCATGCAGGTGAACACATATGGCAGAAGAGCAGGTATACATGGGCAGGTAGAGGGGGTATTGAATTAGAGACGTGGGGATTGAGCAGTTTCAGTTCCAGCTATGTTGTTGAGAGTGCTTGGTTCAGGTGGAGGGAGAAGGACTTTGGAGATGACGATGTCTAAGAATTGAGACACCAGAGTGTTGGGTAGGCCATCTACGTGGCTCTTTGGGTCACCCAGGACAAGGGTTGTGAAGAGAGGATTGAGGTAGGTACTAGAGGAAGGCACCATTCTGGAGGGCACTAGGGCAGATGCCCTAAGGGACTTCCATTCCAAGTAGGCACAGTGACTTTTGTCCCTAAAGCCTCTTGGAAGACTGGAGACATCTGGCCCAACGATCCAGCTATACAGTCCGATCTAGTGTGTTGTGATGTGGGCACGTGTTGCTTTCCCCCACTGTAGTCACCAGGGTTTGGGTGTGGCAGGCACCTGTCAGCAAGGAAGAGCCTTGAACTTTGGCAAGACAAGCCCTGTGGATCTTAACTCAGTGGTCTAAGGTGGCACCAGTCAAGTTAGAACTAGATATCATCTTGTGTGGCTTTCTGCCTATGTTCTTTTTTTTTTTTTAAAGATTTTATTAATTTATTTGACAGAGAAATAACAAATAGGCAGAGAGGCAGGCAGAGAATGAGGGGGAAGCAGGCTCCCCGCTCAGCAGAGAGCCCGATGTGGGACTTGGTCCCAGGACCCTGAGATCATGACCAGAGCCAAAGGCAGTGGCTTAACCCTCTGAGCCACCGAGGCACCTGCTTTCTGCCTGTGTATTTCAGATATCATTTGCTTTTTATTTTTTTTAAATACTTTAAAAAATTTATTTGACAGAGAGAAACACAGCAGGGAGCCCGAAGGAGGACTCGATCCTGGGACTCCAGGATCATGACCTGAGCCAAAGGCAAACGCTTAACAACTGAGCCACCCAGGCGCCCCTGCTTTTTACTTTTTAAAACATGTATGGGGGGAGCTTGGGTGGCTTAGTCATTAAGCGTCTGCCTTTGACTCAGGTCATGATCCCAGTGTGCTGGGATCGAGCCCCACATCAGGCTCCCTGCTTGGCGGGAAGCCCACTTCTCCCTCTCTCACTCCCCTTGTTTGTGTTCCCTCTCTAGCTGTGTTTCTCTCTTTAAAATAAATAAATAAAATCTAAAAGAAATTAAAATAAAACATCTATAGAAAATTTAAATACCCAGGTGTTTAAGGTTTTTGTTCGCTTTGAAATGCAGTCTCAGATGCAGAACAGCCTCATTGCTGAGTCCTATAGGACTCTGAAGCCTCATTTGAGCCCTCTTTGGCCCGGGAGCTAAGGAATGGTTCTAGGTAGACCACACCACATGCATCAGGCTCTCAGGTCTGACAGATACTCTCTACACTAGACAGGAGGTCCTCGGGGTAGAACTTGAATAACGGGACTCTTTAGGGTTGAAGATTCTGGGAAATCCCAGACAGGTAAGTCGAGTCTTATTGAGGCTTTAACAAAGTAGGTCGCATGGACTGCTCTGGGTCTTTTTCTCCTTGCTCATTGAAAGAGAGACATACACAGAAGAAGGCTTATTCCATGGGCAAAAGTACCTGAGTTTGTAGTTTATGTGAATTAGTTTAATATTCTAAGATCACAACTTAGCTTTTTGTTTTGTTTTGTTTGTGAAGATGCTCATCTCCAGCTTCGGGTTCGTGCATATTCTTCCATCGGTTTTTCAGTTTGGGTTTGGCCTTTCTCGTTCCAGCTCTATTACCAGGTTTTGAACTTTGCCATGATTGTGTCTTCTGCGCTTATGATCTGGAAAGGCTTGATTGTCCTCACTGGCAGCGAGAGCCCGATCGTGGTGGTGCTGAGGTAGGTTCCGCACACTCACTCGCTGCTGTCACCTTCTGCCCCATGACGCAGGAGCAGTGTCGTCTGAGCGAAAGCCTGCATGACAGCCAGCACGCAGTATTTTCACTGGATAGAGTATTAGAATTTTTTTTGATGATACCTGTTTTCATTTCGTTCTGGCCTTTGTTGAAACATCTCATCTTTCTCAGCACACACTTTACGAACGCTCCAGTGCAAGACATTTGCTTTTGTATTTTCATGCCGTGATGCACCTAAGATAACAATCCCACGTGATTATGTGTGCACAAATGGATTTTAAACGTAAGTAATTTAGAACTGGGATTTGGTTTGGTTTGTATGGGACAGACAGGGAAGTATCTCTCCCCAGCGTGCAGCAGAGCCTGCTGTGTTGTCTCAAGCTTCTTCCGCGACACTGCTGCAGGTGGCTGCTCCCTTCCTGAGACTGTCACTCTGCTAGAGCGCAGGATGTTCATTTTAGAAAAATTAATACTTTAGTTGACTTCATATAGCTGTTATGCAGGGGGAAAACATAATCAATTTGAAATTAAAGAACCACATTTGGGAACCCTTAGGTGCTCAAGAAGCTCCCTGTGCAGTGCGCCCTAGACCATCGAGCCTTACTGTGGAGGGGTAGGCTGTGGCAGGGACCGGGGCCCGGCCCCCACTGATCTGTGCGGGAGCCGAGGCCAGCACGCCGGGTTCGTGGCTCTCAGACCAGTTCCTTTCCCTCTACTGGGCCCTGCTGCCACATCATGGGGCTTCAGCCATGACCCTAGCTTCACCAGGTTGCCCTTGTGTGACTGGCCAAGGGGCCTCTTCTAGAGATATCCTGTTGTCATAAGATGTGGAGCCTTAGGACAGCATACGGGTTTCCATTTCCCTGGTGTCTACACTGTGCTGTAGGAGTGCCCTGGGGTCCAGTGGATAGGTTAGGAGGGGGAAGGGGGATCAAGTGCATGGATTTTAGATACTTTAGCCTTATTTCATTTATGGCAGTTCCATTTTTTTATGTTTTGTATATGGGTATGCATCCTGGTAAGATTTTATTCGAAGGAAAGATTTTAAGGATTTTGTTTGTTTGTTTGTTTAGAAATTAACACCTCTGGGGCGCCGGGGCGGCTCAGTCAGTTAAGCGTCTTCCTTCGGCTCAGGTCATGATCTCAGGGCTCTGGAATGGAGCCCTGCATTGGGCTTCCTGCTTGGTGGAGAGTCTGCCTCTCCCTCTGCCCTTAACCCCGCTTATGTTCTCTCTCTCAAATAAATAAAATCTTAAAGAAAAAAAGAAATTATGAATCTCTGATTTAGATGGGCCATCTCACTTAACAGATAAAGAGCCTGAGGCCCATGAAGGCCAAGGCACTTGGCGTCTTGCGGTTACTCTTGTCCGAACCAGAACTAGATGCCAGATGCTCCGGTTTTCTTTAAATCACAAACACACACTTGTACACAGAAATTGTTGTAACACTGGAATCTGTAGGGACTTCTTTTTTTTTTTTTTTTAACGCATCCTTTATAGTTCTAAAGCAATTTGGTCTGTCGACATAAACCGTTGACATCATGAGAGATGTGTGACCTTGGGGAACAGAGCTTGGGAACTCCCTGGCCCGGGAAGAAAGCAAGTGTAAGTTGATATTAGTGATACATTTCAAAGCACCGCTTTTCTTATGGGACACAATAATGACTCTTGATGTCACACTGTACTCTTCTGCCTCGGAGACTTACCCAGAAGGTTTTTCTAGCTGTAGTCCTTAACTGTTTGCTCTTTCTTTCTCTCATAGTCATTTATATTTCTAGCCCTATGATTTTCATTCAGAGTTCCTATTTTTGAATGCTAGATCTGTTATGATACTAAGTGCCGCTGGTTTCAATTAAAACTAAACATATCTGCAGGTACTTAGTGACAGGCCAGTCTCTGCTGTGTTTCTCTTTGCCGATCTGCATGTGCTGACAAGTGTGAGGTGGCCCAGCCCGGGAGAGACAGGAGGGCCAGCTTCTGCAGCTGCTCCTGTTATAAACTCACATTTTCCTTTAAAGCACTCAATTTAAAGCACCCACTAGTCTGTTCTTCCTCCCTGAGTCCTGCCCTCAACAAACTTCTTGCTGGTTTTTGATCATACAGCCCCTATATTAAAATATTTTTGGTCTTATGGATGCCCCTGGGTGGCGCAGTCGTTAAGTGTCTGCCTTTGGCTCAGCTCAGGATCCCAGGGCCCTGGGATTGAGCCCCACATTGGGCTGCCTGCTCAGCAGGGAGCCTGCTTCTCCCTCTCCCACTCTCCCTGCTGTGTTCCCTGTCTCACTGTGTCTCTCTCTATCAAATAAATAAAATCGTTAAAAAAATGCTTTTGGCCTTGTTTATTTTTTCATGCATTAAGGCAAAGCATGAGCATATGGAAAATGAATTCTGTTTTGATAATTTCAGCTTCTACTGAATTACAGTTTACTTTGAATCCATGGAAGATTTTTGGCATGGGTTTAAACCCGTACCATGTGGGATTATTTATTGACGTCCACATCAAAAGCCGTCAACATTTGTTAGAATTAGGCTTTCTGTAGAATATGATTTAAAGGATAAGGCCTCAGGAGTCCAAAGAGTTGGGTTTGAATTTTGCCCCAACCCTCAGCTTGGTTTTCAGATAGATCAGTCTCCCAAGCGTTCATTTGTTCGCTTCTCTTGAATGGAATGCTCATGGCCTAGATGCTGGGGATGAGCCATGAAACACAAGAATTGCCCTAGAGTGTCAACCAGCTCTCTGAGTCTCTGCTTCTGAATGAAAATAGTAATGTATTTGTAGATGTAGGACTTTTTTTCTTTGAGGCTAAAGATTGGCACTTTCCCTTCAAAGAGTTCATATTATACTTGGTTCTTTTTCTACCAAATACGAAGTACAAGAGGTGCCTGCTACTATCCTCTTCATACTTAATCTAAGAAGAAATCATTTCCTTTCTCACTTGATGTCGTCACCATGAGCAGTCAGAAGGGAACCGCTGTGGCTTGGTTGATGGCTCCCAGACCTACCTGACCATTCACGGAGGTTGAGACCTTCACTGATATGTTTATTTTTGTATTCGTGAATCGGAAACAGCCCCTGCGAACCCAGGCTAATTGGATGTGGTTTTGCCTCTCTTCCCAGTGGCAGTATGGAGCCAGCCTTTCACAGGGGCGACCTTCTGTTCCTGACCAACTTCCGGGAAGACCCTATCAGAGCTGGTGAAATTGTGGTCTTTAAAGTCGAAGGACGAGACATTCCAATAGTTCACAGAGTGATCAAAGTTCATGAAAAGTAAGGTGGCTTGACTTCTTTTTAGTGCTGTCTTGTAAATTTTGGTAGCCAGATTTATTTATTTATTTACTTACTTACTTGTTAATTCACTCATCCATTCCATTAGCACTGATTGTTATCCAACTTTTTTTCCCCCATTATTTTTTCTTAAGTTTTTACTTAAATTCCACTTAGTCAATGTACGGTGTAATATTAGTTTAAGGTGTGGAATTTAGTGATTCACTTTTGGTAGCCAGTTTTCATGATTGATCAGAAAGTAGCAGACACTCTGGATTATGCTCCTGGTCTTGCCATTTACTGATCGGGTGACTTTGGACCTGCTACTTTCCCCAGTCTGTAGGACGGGCGTGGGAACCTTATCACTCCCACGGTGACTCACAGGGCGATTATGAGAACTGAGTGGCCAGGTGTTCCTGGAAACACTCCGTAACTTAAGTTGCTGCACAATGGGAGGTGGAGTGTGCCAGAGCACAGGAGTTATTTGAAGGAGTCTCAGAAAATCCAGTCCCATTGCAGCTGAGGATGATGATGATGTGAGGACTCTTCTCTGAAAGGCAGAGAGCTGCCTGTTTCTCTGTCACTTTGGACCAAGTGGACCAAGTCGTAATGTGACAGCTGACTTAAAAATAATTTCTACAGATGAGGGAGGGACTGCTTGGGGTTTTATTTTCTTGATTTCCTTTATTACCACAGCTGCAAATCAGCTTGCTCCTTTTGGCCTGGTGTCAAATCTTTGTGGGCTTTTAATATTTTATCTAATTATAATAGTGCCTTTTTTCATTTGTCTTATTGAAAGAAGACCCTGTTTATAGCTCTATAAATGCTGTAATGTTGTGCTTCTAGTGTCAAGGCTATGTAAGCACCGGTTTAGAATGTTTCAAATTAATCTCACGGGTCTCTTTAACACACTGGTTTTATGCCGTTCGTGATTCCTGTTTCTTTGCAAACCAGATTTGATACCACTTTGCTCAGTGCTGAAGGAAGTAATGCATTAACATTCTACATTTGGCAAGGAAAAGTAAGTTTGAGGAGGGATAAGGGCACACCTGCATTTGAATTAGCCTTGTGCTCAAATCATGCTTTTTGATTATCAGGGCAACGTGAGCATTTTAGAATTTGAATCTGCAGATTCGCCAGTAGACCTGTGTGCTAGTTGGATAAGTTACCTGTGAGCAGTCCCCTTAGACCAGGGAATATCCAGTTATTGTCCAGTAATGCTCCTCTAAATGCTGGTGCCATGCCGGGTAAAACTAATTGTTTTCTAATGACACTGTGCTGAAAATCATGTGTGAAAGGACATTATTTTGCTTTCTAGAGATAATGGAGACATCAAATTTCTGACTAAAGGAGACAATAATGAAGTTGACGACAGAGGCTTGTACAAAGAGGGCCAGAATTGGCTTGAGAAGAAGGATGTGGTGGGACGGGCCAGAGGGTGAGCATTAACTTTTAAGTTATATAAAAGATTCAAAAACCAGAAAAATAGTAACAAAGAAACTAGGGGCACCTGGGTGGCTCAGTTGGTTAAGCATCTGACTCTTGGTTTCAGTTCAGGTCATGATCTCAGGGTTATGGGATTGAGCCCTACACTGAGTTTCTCAGTGTGGAGCCTGCTTGGGATTCCGTCTCTCCCCCTTTCTCTTTCTCTCTCTCTCTTTCAGTCTCCCTCTCTCTCTCCTTCCATCCCTCAAAAAAAAAAAACCCTAAGAAACTAAAAAACTCGGTGTATAGGATAGCAGAATCACTCGTTACAAACATTATATGTCAGGAGAGTTGTAAGTAGTCCGGTTTGTACTGTGTACTGCATTTACTGTGTAAATACCACTCAGACCTAAGGACCTAAAATCCGAAACTGAATGCAAGTATATTAATTCTATTTTTGATTTAATTCTATTTTTGAAAGAAATCGTCACCTAGTGATTAGTTATTTGTGTTTTTAAGTAGCAATTCCAAGAAATCCTCCCAGAGATAACCATTGTGTAACACTCAAGGGAATATTCTTTTTTTTTTTTTTTTAAGATGTTTGTTTATTTCCTTGACAGAGAGATCACAAGCAGGCAGAGAGGCAGGCAGAGAGAGGAGGAAACAGGCTCCCTGCCAAGCAGAGAGCCTGATGCGGGCCTCGATCCCAGGACCCTGAGATCATGACCTGAGCCAAAGGCAGAGGCTTTAACCAACTGAGCCACCCAGGCGCCCTCAAGGGAATATTCTAGACATTCCCTATACCTATACAGATGTGTGTGCGTATATAATATATAATTTTACATAGTAGAATTTTATTTATTTTTTCACCCAACAAGACGTTGGAAATAGATTTCTGTATCAAATCTACATCCAGGTGTTTTTAATGGCTACGTACTGTTGTTCCACTGAGAATCATAAAATCATAACTTAGCCAGTCTTCTTTTGGTGGACATTTAGACTACTTCCTATTTTTCTCTACCAGAAGCAGTTATGTGATAAATCTTTTAATATTCATCTTTGCATAATTGTTCCAGCGATGAGTTCTGCTTCGGACTGCTGCAGCAGAGCCTGTATCCTCTTATTAAGAAAACAAAAAAGGTGGTTCTTCCCCTCTCTTGGTGACCCTTTCTTATGTTTTAACCCTTGTTAGAAGTGTTTTTTTTTTTTTTTTTTTTTTTTTTTAATCTTCTCTCAATCCCTTGAGCTCTTTAAGGCTGGGGAACCTGGTTACCAGTTTCTTTTTTTTTTTTTTTAAGATTTTATTTATTTGACAGAGAGAAACATAGCCAGAGAGGGAACACAAGCAGGGGGAGTGAGAGAGGGAGAAGCAGGCTTCCCGCCGAGCAGGGAGCCCGATGTGGGACTCGATCCCGGGTCTCCGGGACCATGACCTGAGCCGAAGGCAGTCGCTTAACCAACTGAGCCACCCAGGTGCCCCCCAGCTGGTCAGTCTTTTAGACATCTGGAGGACAAGCTTTGTATAAAGGAAAGGTTGGGGCTGCTGGTTTACATAGAACTGTGGGTACAGAGTGTCTTACCTGGTTTCCCCTTAGTGAGGTGAGGCTTGGGTCCACTGATTGCATCTTTTTTTTTTTTTTAAGATTTTATTTATTTATTTTACAGAAACACAGCTAGAGAGGGAACACAAGCAGGGAGAGTGAGAGAGGGAGAAGTGGGCTTCCTGCTGAGCAGGGAGCCCAGTGCAGGGCTCCATCCTGGGTCTCTGGGATCATGACCTGAGCCCAAGGCAGATGCTTAACTACTGAACCACCCAGGAGCCCCCCCCCCTTTTTTTTTTTAAAGATTTCATTTATTTATCAGAGAAAGCACAAGCAGAGGGGAGGGGCAGGAGTAGAGGGAGAAGCAGACTTCCCGCTGAGTAAGGAGCCCAATTTGGGATTCAGTCCCAGAACCCTGGGATCATAACCTGAGCCAAAGGCTGATGCTTAACCAACTGAGAAACCTAGGCTCCCCACACTCCCCGCATTGCATCTTGACATAACTTTTGTCAGCAGAATCATTGGCTAGCTTATGCCCAGACCTTCTGTGTCTGTGATCATCATCATGTGTGGGTATAAATTATGGGACTCACATCTGTGTTCACGGCCCAATAAGCCTGTTTGTTACATCTGAAAAGCCCTGTGAAATGAAAGTGATGATGGTTCTTCCAGTTACAAACTAATTCTCCATGAAAGCTTTTGAAAGCTTTCCCCAGCAGCCATCTTTATATAGGCTGTCTGGATGTGACTTCTCCACTAAAAAAATTAAAAACTAGCTTGATGGCCATTGTCGGTTCCATTTGTACAAGTGGCTCAACTAATTATTTTAATTCTGCTACAGTGAATGCAGCGAGCAAAGACAAACAGCATCTCTCCAACGAGATCATGTGCCTGCTTAAAAAATCGTCCTGCTCTTCGTGGTGATGCTTTTGATTAAGAGAGCATTTTGAGGCAGGAGTGACTGTTCGTCTCACTGTCCCAATCAGGGCTATTCCCAAGGCAGATTTGTGTCCTAAAGCTGATTTAGAGTGTTTTTAAATGCCGCCATTATCATTTTACAAACAATTTTTTTTATTTCTGGCTTTTCTCCTACAATTTAGGTTTTTACCATATGTTGGTATGGTCACCATAATAATGAATGACTACCCAAAATTCAAGGTAGGAATGTGTGTGAATGTCTGCATTAAAAAATGTATATATATTGGAGCTTTTGCCTGTGCTGCTCTAAAGATGCAGTCTGTTTACAATGTTTTGCTGGTTATTATTTTTTTTTTGCAGAGTGTATGTAACTAAAAATAACATAACCATTTAAATTATCAACACTTAAATCAGTTATTTAAAATAACCGCTTTCATCTTTTGTGTTCATGGTATATTCTAAAATGGCACCTCTATATTTGTTGCTTTTTATCATGGAAATCTTTAAACATACAAAAAAAGTAGTACAATAAACACAGTAATTATGATCTCTCAACCTCAGTAAAAATGGTATTTATGTTTTTTAAAAGCCACTTGAAAAACAATAGGGAATATATGCAAGAATGAGCAATGAATTAACCATGTTTGTTGGGTGTTTGATCCTTAGTCCATCAATATATTTGGGAGGTTTTAAACCATAATGTGGCACTAAGCAGCTAGTTTGAAGAACCAGGCATGGGGGAAGAGGACATCTTTTGATTCTGTCCTCCGTCTAGCATGGAACACGCTTCATCTGAATACATTCATAGACCAAACTAATTTGTAGAGCTCACAGTAATTTCCCACTGTGTTTTCTTTCCAGTATGCTCTTTTGGCTGTCATGGGTGCGTATGTGTTACTAAAACGTGAATCCTAAAATGAGAAGTTCCTGGGACCAGATTGAAATGAATTCTGCTGAAAATGAGAAAACCTAATATATTTGAAATGTTCCACTTTCTGTATAAAAGGAAACAATGTGGAGACATTTTTGTCTTGTCCAAATAAATGATTCATCAGTGAAGATTATTTTCTTTTGTGGGCTCTGATTTGAACCTGCTCCATCTATGTGCCACTCGTGGTTGTCATTCTAAGCCAAGCACGGGGGTCTGGGCCACTTCCGGACCTGCTGCTGGGGACAGTGCATGGTCCCCACGTTGTAGTCATAATGTCTGAGTTTCAAAACTAACACTCTTTGCATCGTGTAATAGCATTTCTGGGGGAAACGAATAGGCCCCTAAAAGAAAATGGTTTCTCATTTATTATAGAATCTGATAAGTTAATAAAGCCTAAAACCTTTTTAAAAGGAAAGACGGAATCTGCTTTCTGTTTGTGGTGGGATCTATCTCAAGAGTGTTGGATCAATTCTTTGAAAAGTACTTCGTAAATTAGAAAAACAATGCATTCTCCTCTGAAAACTTACACAAATTTCAGAATGGTGAGAGGGGCATGTCTGTCTCTGTCGTTTCCCAGGGACCTTCAGTGTGGGAGTTAGACACGCACAATATCCAGTCCTGCATAGAAAGCAGCCCTACGGAAAACTATCTGTCAGGCACTTCCGTCCCAGCCACCGCCGTGGGTGCTGGGCTATGAAGTCCAGCCTGGATGGAGTTCGCAGCGTGTGGGAGGAACACTCGATTTCCGGAGTGACAGTTGCCCTGAAGCAGAATTGAACAGGGTCAGCTGATAGAGAGCCAAAGTGAAGTCTTGATTTTCACGTAGAGCCCAGGGAAGACCTCTGAGGAGGGGAGCTTGAGCTGAGTTAAGAAATCAGGCAGGTAAATCTTGGGGAAGAGCATTTCAGCCCAGAGAAGTTGTGGAGGGATGCTCTCAAGCCTTAGTGAGCATGCAGAGCCCCTGGCTGCCCTCAAAGGGGGGCTGGGATGGGGCCTGAGACTCTGCATTCCCAAGTCCCTCCCGGGAATGGTGACGCTGCTGGGGCCTGGACCATAGTATGTGTAGCAGTGTTAAGAGAGTAGAATGTAGGCCAATAATGTTTTCAAATGCACTCTTCCATTGTAATAGAAGTGTTCTCTTTTCATAGAGCAATGTGATGTTGTCATTCTTTTGGTGAGAATTTACAAGTCTCCATCATTCTTTGAGGTCAGTCCAAATCTGGTGGAGGGGCTTAGAATCCCTAAAAACCACTTACCCATCTTAGCCTTGGGCAAGCTCAGTTCTCTGAGCAGGGAATGGAGGGAAGGAGCTGCTCTCAGCTCCCTAGCTGGCCCCAGGAGCAGGCAGCTAACTCACTGCATGCTCTTAGCGCAGGCGCCTGGCTTGTGTGCAGTACACGCTCAGTCGCCCTCACCCATTGGCGGGTGAGTTTTCCTTTTCAGTGTGAACCTGTGCCTCGGCACTCACCTGCACAGCTCATCTCTGACGGAGCCAGGGAAGAGCAGCAGGAGTGATCTGCAGGGGGCTGCCTGCCCCGGAAGCCTTTCTCTCTGCAGAAATAGGTTGTGGCCATAACAATAGCCCTCATCCTGTTGAAATCAGTGAAGTGAAAGAAAAAGAATTTACAGGACGCTTTCTAAAAACATTCTCTTGTGCCCTTTAATAAACTCCTTTCTTAAGAAAAAGAGATTTTTATTCCTTTAACTAAAAATGGAATATCAAAATGTTGGGTCAAAGCTTTATTATTTTATCATCTTCCTGGGGGTCTGAAAACTCTGAAAAAGCCGCACCATGGCCGAGCTGGTCGTTCGTTCTGTCCGCATGCCGGACGTCCTGCCATAAACCCTCCTGCCATCGACCGTGGCTAGTCAGCAAGCTCCAGCCCCTTGGGCCTCCTAGAGACTCTCGTGCTCACGTGCTGGAGCTGATGGGAGTTGATGCGGGGTCAAAGGTCCTTCTCCTGGGGCTCTCTGCTGCAGCCGCACTGTGGAGAACACACCACAAGCCGTGGGCCAGCACCCAAGGAGACGCGGGGGCACTGCGACATCCCAGCAGCTTACGCTGGACTCTTCAGGAAGAACCTCTTGCCTGGGAGCTTTTGGGTGCTCTTGGGACACACATTTCTTATGAGTTGGGCACCTGTTTTTCCCAATGGCTTCGAAGTCTCAAAATGGAAGGTGGCTGGTGGACACTAGCCAAGCAAGAAATCCCCGCTGACAAGGGAGAAGACGACGGATAGCAGCGGGAGCAAGGAGGTCAGGGTGCCCCCCAAGGTTCAGCTCACTGAGGCCTGGTGTTCTAAGAGGACTTAGGAAGTTAAGTGACATTTGTTGAAATCAACACAGGTTTCTGTCAAAAGCTGCAAAGTTCCCATTGCAGGAGTAAGCTTCAGTTTTTTTTAATGAGGTAGTGGTAGAAACTCTGGCTTCCCAGCCCTCAGGCCTTCATCGGGCTCTTCCTCCTTCGACAGTGAGCGTGTTGGTCTTACTCCAATGCCACGTGCACACACGTGTACATGTACATGTGCGCCTAGCAACCAGCCGGTGGGCTTCAAACTGCTCTGCGAACCTTGTGGGCCTGCCACTGTCCTCAGCAAGGCTGAGCAAACGTCGCATTGCTGTGAAGTGGAGGGAGTCTGACTGCTTCAAGTGAGCAAGATAGGAGACTCTTCAAATGACGGGGAGCACGCCTGGGCGTCTGTGCTTGAAAGCCCCCTACGGGACGCGGACACGCCAGGGTGGAGAACCTCCAAGAAACGTGCGCGCGTCATTTGGGAGTAAATGCGGTTAGGATGCTTGATCCTTCACACCTCCCTTTATGGTCATTTTCAGATGGCAGGATGGGAAAAGCCCAGAAGCGCGGCATACCGGCATGTCACCCTCCTGTCACCATTTTCCAGTCCGATGCTAACGCCCACATCAGTGGTCCTCTGGTTGCTGCCTGAGCACCTCTTCCAGGCAGCCTCTGGCCAGGGCAGCGGGCAGGGAGTCGAATCCCATCCAGAAATTCCAGGCAGAGATCCAGCCACCGCATCTTCTGGGTTCAGTAGGTTCCCTCTGTTTCCAGTAAGAGGCCAGGGTTGGGGTGAGGCAGGGTACGGTGACAGGAGAGATTTGCAGTTACACGGAAGTTTAAGCCCTGTCTCCACTTATGAAATCGTAGTCTGTAACTGACTCAGACTCCGTTTCCTTGTATCCAGAATTAATGTCAAGGTGGGGCAAGAGTTCATTCGGTGCTCCCTTTGATCGAATAGAACTTCACCCGTTCTTTCCTCAAGATCACTGGAGTTTGGGGGTGCCTGCACTCAGTCAGTTAAACATCTGCCTTCCACTCAGGTCATGATCCCAGAGTCCGGGGATCCAGCCCCAGGTCGGGCTCCCTGCTCATCGGGGAGTCCGCTTCTCCATCTACCCTTCTCCCTGCTCCATTTCTCTCTTATTCACTTTCTCTCTCTCAAATAAAATATAAAATAAAACAAGATCTCTGGAGTTTAAATACTGAGGATTTATTGATTGCCTCCCAATCATCTTGAACATTCTTTCCTATCACCTTTGGCCATGAATGCTCTATTTTCTCTGAATTTTGCATTTGCATCCCTACACTGCTGCACACGTATCCTATGACAGCGAAATTTTCCCTTGGAGGCTCAGCTTTTAGCCACAGGAAGCTTTAGGACGGTATGAGGAGAGCAGAAATCCCATATACACTGGATCTCGCCTCTGCGCCCGTTGTGTGCAGTTCCTTACTGGTGTGGGCATGGGACTCTTCCTCCCATGCTCTCTGTGGCACAGTTTCTGTTGGGTTTCCTCTGGGCTTCCCTCCGTCATCACCCGGTGCCATTCACCACAAGCTTCTCGTCAGGTTTCATGCTTTCTCCGGAGTGCTTAAGGCTTTTGCGGTTCGGCAGGAATTTCTTCAGATGGACTTAATTTTTTTAGTGCAGTTTTAGCTTATGGCAAAATTGAGTGGAGAGTGCTAAGAGTTCTCATATATTCCCTGTTCACCCAATCACAGTATGTCCCCACCACTGATGTCTGCAACACAGTAATAGTGCATCTTTTATGATGGATGAACCTACATTAGCATGTCATTACCACCTGAAATCCATAGTTCACATCAGGGTTCACTCTTGGTGTTGTACATCCCATGAACTTCGACGAATGCATGATAACATGTACCATCATTATAATATCTTCCAGAATAGTTTCACTGATGAGAATCCCCTGTGCTTTGCCTCTTCATCCTTCCCTCCCCCAACCCCTGGCAACCACTGATCTTTTTTATTGCTTTCATAATTTTGCCTTTTCCAGAGCATCCTATGGTTGGACTCACACAGTAGGTGCAGCCTTTTCAGGTTCTTTCTTTCACTTAATTACTTGCTTTTAAGTTTCTCCCATATCTTTTTACGTCTTGAAGGCTCATTTATTTTCATCACGGAATAATATTATTTCATTGTATGGATGTGCTGTGGTATGTTTATCCCTTCATCTACCAAAGAATACCTTAGTTGTCTCCAGATTTGGCAATAAGTAAAGTCGTTACGAACATCCATATACAGCTTTGGTGGAGACATACGTTTTTCAGGTCTGGGTAAATACCAGGGAGCATGATCACAGGATCTTACAAGACGAGTATGTTTAGTTCTGTAAGGAACTACTGAACTGTCATTGACAAGTAGCTCTACCATTTTGAATTCTCACCAGTAATGTCTGAAAGTTCCTGTTGTTCCCCATCCTCGCCGGGATTTCGTGTTTCAGTGCAGACTTGGGCCTTTCTAATGGCTGGTGTAGTCAGTATCTCCCGTTGCTTCACTTCGCATTTCCCCAGTGACCTAGGACACGGAACACCTTTCGTATGCTTGTTTCCCATCTGCATTTGTTCGCTGGTGAGGAATCTTTTAAGGTCTTTAGTCCACTGTTGAATTTTAAGAGTTCTTTGTGTCTTTTGGGTGGCAGTCCTTTGTTACGTGCACCTTTTACAAATATTTTCTCCCAGTCTGCGGCATATCTTCTCTTGACGTTGTCTTTTGCTGAACAGCTTGTCGAGTATATGTCTCATGGATGATGGCTTTGGTGTTCTATCTAAAAAGACCCTACCATACCTCAAATCAGCTAGCTATTTCTTCTGTTATCCTCTAGGTATCTTGAAGGTTTTGTATTTTACATTTACGTGTATAACCCATTTTGAGTTGACTTTTATCGAGGGTGTGAGTTCTGTGTCTAGATTCATTGTTTTGCATGTGGATTCGCAGTTACCCCGGCACTGTTCGTTTTGAAAAGACTGTCTTTGCTCCATTGTACTGCTTTTACTCATTTGTCAGAGATCAGTTTGGGTTTATTTTTGGGCTCTCTGTTCCATTCATCCATTTGTCCTTCCTTTGACCACGCTATTTACTCTGGCTTTCCAATAAGTCTTGAAGTCAGACAGTGTCAGCCTTGGGACTTTGTTCTTCTCCTTCAACCCTGAGGGGCTCTCCGGGCCTTTTTTGCCTCTCCATTGTAAAGTTTAGAATCAGTTTGCCAATGTCCACACTGCAGGATTCTTACTAGGTATTTATATTTGGAAAAAACACACAGTCTTGCATTGCTATATTCTTTTGTAAGTTTCATTCCACAAACCCAACTGTGAAGAAAAACTCCTGCCTTCTCTAAAATCTCAAGTTGATTTTTTAACTACCTTCCCTGGTCCATGCATTGGTATAGAAATATCTGAGCCTCTTCTTCCCCTGAGATTCACTGGGAGCTTCCTTGGTTATTTTTCTGTTTTGCTGTGATGTGTCTTATGCCCCCTACAGCATCTGTTTATCTGCTGTGGCTGCGTATATATCCCCCTCCATCTTGGTTATCAATTTCAAGAGCTCTGGATTAGATCAGTGGATTTAAGGGCAGATGGATCAGCTTCTCACTAAGGGAAAAACGCATCATAACAGAATCAGGCTGCCATTTAGAGCTCCTACCGGGTAGCTCTGGAAGCATTGGACTGGAGCTCAATGGTGGGCGAGAGACCCAAACGGAGCTGGTGATTCATTCTCAGAGTTAACAAATCATCCTTAAGATGGGATAATTTAATCCCTGTGAGTGCAAAGCGATGCTTTGTGGTCCCATTTCTTGCACTGTACAGAGGCCAGATGCCTTTTCAAGTCAACATGGGAACCAACAATGGAAAATAGCAGTAAGAGATCATTTTTCACATTTTTATGCTTACGAGGTTATATTTTCTGCTTTCCAATTTTTTTTTTTGAGAGAGAGAGAGAGAAAGGAGGGGGAGGGGCAGAGAAGATGGGAAAAGAGAATCTTAAATGGGTTTCATGTTGGGCACAGAGCCTGATGCGGGGCTTGATCTTACCACCCGGAGATCATGACCTGAACTGAAACCAAGAGTCAGATGCTTAACTGGGCCCCCCTCAGGCACTCTTCTACTTTCCAATTTTTAATAGAAAGTGAACGAACCGCTGTGAAACAAGTGGAGCAAAGACCCATAAAAGAGCTTCCTTACATGTGTGGAGAAAGTTGGTGTTTTCCAAGCGCTTGCTTGTCATTTGCCCTCTGGCCCCGGGGTGGGGTGGGGTAGTGGTGGGAGGGGGTGGGGGGGTTGCTCCCTTAAAGCTCATCGTGAGTCGTCCTGGCTACTCGGAAACTAAGTGGAATAAATATTCTCATGGAAAATATCCTCTGCGGTTTTGAATTTTATTTTCAAAGATTCTCTTGAATCAATTGCTTCATAGATGACCAGTCTGACCATATTCTCCCTATGAGGAGGGTCTCTTTTAGACATTTCTAGACTTCCTCCCAGACTGAAATCCTGGAGGTGGGAAATTTGGACAAGAGGGGCTTCTATATCCAGAGAGTGAATACAAATGGGGTCGTTGCAGATGCCCAGGTAGGTGAGGGAGAAGCATCGGGGGTGTGGGTTCCCCAAGCCTATGGAATCACATTTGCTTTGATTGAATGACACGGATTGTTAGGAGGCAGCCTGCACCACGCCCCCACCCACACCTTCAGCGGGTGGACACTCAGCCCCTCCACACACACCCCACGTAGTTTTTAATGGATTGGCCAGTTTAAAGTTGTGGTCCAAGTTGGTAAAATAATAATAATAATAACACATTTGTATCATTCCAGCAACTGATAGGAACTTGCAAGCTGAGATTCCCAGTGGGGACTCTGACAGGTAAGATGTAAAATGGAGATTATGGGGTTTAAGAGGAAATTTGAAAAACAAACAGTCTCAGATAAAAAGATAAGTACGAAACTGGGCAGGATTGAGATCCAGACAGCACCTATAATTCCTCCCACCTCCAGACTGGGCCTTGCCTGGAGACTCGGCAGGGAGGGACGTGCTGTTCCCCTCACCACCCCTCCCCGCCCCAGGGATCTAATGGCTTTTCCCATCAGAAATGGCTGTCGGTTCCAACTTGCAGGCAGGCCTCGTGCTGCTCGGACCTGAATCTTGGAGCCCCCATTGGGCCGTGGAGCCCCCTCCTCTGTCTCCCCATTTCCACCTTTTGCCAAGTGAGGAGGGAGTTAGGGAGAGGAGGAGGGAAGAGCCCAGTGGTGGGAAGGGAGAAGCAGGTGTAGGCCTTGGGCTATTCTAACTTAAGTTTTTATATTTCATGTTCAAAGTTTCTCCTCCTCAGTGGTTTCCAGGCCTGACCTCCCATTAGAATCTCCTGGACACCTTGAGCAAACTGAGTTTCTGGGGCCCGCCCACACATTTGGAAGAGGCTCTTTGCCGGTGGAACAGACGGACGTTGTATCCCGGTGACTGTCACGGGCAGCCAGGGCTCCTGCTCATGGACTTGAGAGCAGCTTTCTCACCTCTGTGTGGGACAAGGGTGTCCATTAAGCAGGTCAGAAATTCCTCTTCCAGAGGATAATCCCAGAGAAGAGAGCCCTGCATCTCCAATCCTCTCAACTCGCCAGAATTTCTGGAACCTGATCTACGCACCTGGCCTTTACTTTGGGGCAAATACCTTTCTGGAGCGTGCCTCTTCACTGGCCTCCTCCTTACGTATGATCACCAAGTCCCTCAGCAGTACGGTATCTGAGAAGGGGGGAGGGAAGGGAGGTTGGCACTTTGTTCCCCACGCGTATAGGTATCCCCAAGTCAGTGCTTTCAAACCTGGACTGTGCATAGAAATCACTGGCCAGTCTTGGAAGAATGTGGGTTCTGACTCAGGAGGCCGGAGGGTGGGAGGGGGGCCTGAGAGTCTGCATTCCTAGCACAGTTCCAGGTACTGCTGGTGCTGCTGGTCAGGGGGCCCACTTGGAAGAGCAAGGTCTTCCTTGCATGTTATTTCCCTGCATCCCTTCCTTGGAAATTTTTAGGTTTAAATTTGGACCAACTGTGTTACGTGACTTCATAGATGAGGGTAGCAGGACAGAGGGGGACCTGGGATCCTTGCTGGGTAGAGTAGGATGCGACTATACCCATTTGGCTCATACAAGGTTGTAGTCTCGATGCTGCACTGAGACAAGAGTCCTGGTGAGAAGGGGCGTCTTCTCCTAGCCAGGTAGCTGAGCCGTGACGCTCATCCACAGAAAACCTACTACGGCCTCCAGGCAACAAGGGAGGGTAGTCGCTCTCCTATCCGTGCCGTCTGTGACTGCCCGTGTAAGGCTCCCATCTGTGCTCACGTCGGCCGGCTTGTACTTCAATCACCTGCCATCACCAGTCCTTCCCCCAAGTGCCTGCTCTTGTCCTGCTTCCTTAGTGCTCCAGGAGAGATCGGAAGCAGCAGCACATGCAAAAGTCTTGAGCTGAGGGTGCTCAATGAATACATGTATTGGGTGAATGTGAATAAAAGAATTTGCTTGAATATTCCACTCCGAATCTCGGCCGCATCGCCATCAGGACACAGAGGCACCACTGAACAGGAAACACTAAATGGGGCCCCTGTTGCACACTTCTCCACGAGAGCTGCCATTCGGGGTTTCTTGGATGTCATTCCTTCCCCAAACCCAGGCTTTCTTAGCTGTGAGCTCTCAGTCTGCCTGTCCCCTTGGCAGAGGAACGAGGCAGAGCCTCGGGCACCCTCTGACAAAGGCTGAGCCTCTTTGCATCTCTAATCACAAGGAAATAACTACTGACAGCCTCAACTAAAGCAGAAATATTAAGAATGACACTGGAATTCATGTACTGGGGGGAAAATGGAACATTAATAAGAAGTATCAGAGGGCAGAGCATAGCAGTAAATTGCAGATTATGAAATCATATTTGAAGTCTGCTTGAAACTCAGTTAACTTTGTCCTTTGGCATTTGCAAAAGAGTGTTAGGCTTCAAGTGGCTGTTTCAGAATTCTTTGATTATGCTAGGTCAACATATTCTGTATACGGTACGGGAGATTGCACTATGGCAAATGTGCTGTAAAATGTTGGTTTCCTCTGGTCTCTCCTCAAAGCTGACAGCCTAATTGAAGACTCTGTGGGTTGGTAAGGCACTCACATGGGGTGTGTGTTGCTCCTGCAATCTGAAGGCCAATCAACCATTGTGCCTCCTTTTTCCTGGTAGATGGTACAAAGTTCGGGGATTAATCTTTCACCCTAGAGGGAAAACCTTGATGTGTCCCAGACCACTGAGCCCCTAGAATCATCAGTTAAGTGGTGGACTCCTGGATTATGTGAGAATTATTCTTAGCCTCTGTTGTGCTTACCTTTAGGAAGGGCATCTAGAGGAACTTCCTACTTCTTACTCATCACGCTCAACCAACAACCAATAAGTCCCCGTGGTACACCAGTGTGACACTGTGGGGACTTCCAAGCTCTCTCTGGACCACGTGATGGCAAAGGGCAGGAGAGCTCACAGAGGCCGAGGCGAGAATGTCAGGATGTGCTACTGGCTCTACCGGGTAGCAACAAGTTGCTTTTGATGGTTGGTCCTTGCACATTGGGATGGAGGAAAAGGCTTTATCTTGGTCAACGGATGTGTGCCAAGTGCCAGGGGCTCTGTTGATTTGTTCAAGTAATGATACTACATCTGGGATAAGGGCTGTCACTGGAATCACCCCCTGCTTAAACTTACAAGAGTCTATAGACAGTCTCCAAGATGTCCCCAACTTCCGCACCGGCCAAACAAGTGTGTTAAATGGTGATCACCACTCCCATATCTTTCAATCTTTGGATCATGGCCTTAATCTCTACACTTCCCCTATCTTGGGAGGGAGGGGACATTTCATAGGCTTCCATGTAGCCCTTCTTACTCTAATGACCCTTACTCTACAGAGAGAATTTGGAGATTCTGAAGGGGCAAAGTGCAGTTTCACTTAGGTCCCTAGGAAATTAAGTCAATTCACAGCCATGGTTAGTAAGTCGCCAAAGGTCTAGATACTTCCATTTCCTCAATGCACTATTCTCTTTAGTAAATGGTTTCAGGTCCTTTTGGAGAAATCTTTGAGGAAGATTTAGAACATGGACATCAGTTCTTTGTATGTTTATAATATGTACTTTTATGTACATTTTACATATGTGCTTCCTCAAGAAGACCCAGTTTCCCTGCAGTTAAGGACCTTGGGTCTGGTAGTCAATTTATATCTGGAAATTCAGTGAGTGGTGATGATGGTGAGTACTCAAGTCAGGTTCTGGGCTACTAGACCTAGAAGTTTCCTTGTCACTTAAACCAGCAATACTCTCGGAGGTTGTCTATCTCTTTTCTTCCTAGGGACACCAAGATGAATTCATCATCACTGAAGATCTTTGAAGCTCCAGGCATTCTTACTACAGTAGGTCCGTGCTGCCCTTTAGAGGAGATATGCTCACTTTGACTTTGGTAGTTGAATACAGCCACTTGTTTGCTGCCCCTCTAGGGTTCCTGTTTCCCCTCCTTGAAACCGCAGAGCCCATCTCAGTGGTGTTTCCAAGTCCTGTCATACCTGTTCTACAAGAAGAGCAACCACACACTTTTCACAAGTTCAGGTTCTCCCCTCCCTTAGGTATTTCTCAACGCTTTGGTGGAGAGGGTCTTCTGGCCCTTCTTGTGGAGAGTTGTTGGGGGTGAGCTGGGGGGGGTGCAGATTTCACATGGCAAATCCAGTCCCACATTCCTGTGTAACCACATTGCAACAGAACTAATCCCACCAGAAGCCGGGGTCTGTGTTTTCTCTCTTGAATCTGGGTGGGGACATGGAGCCACCCTGGCCAATGGGGTATAATGGAAATCAGTTAGGAGACTTTGAGGCGAGGTAAAAAAAGGAGATGATCTCTCCTCCACCTCCTTCTCTCCCTAATCACTTGCTATGGGGAAGCCCAATTCCTGTGCCATAAGGACACTCAGTTAGCCCTTGGAAGAGGTCCTAGAAGGAGGAACCGAAGCTTTCTGCCAATAGCTAACAACACTTTAATGCTGAGAGGGAGCCCCCTGGCAAGTGGGTCCTCTAGCCTCATTCAAACCTTCAGATGATTGACGCCCCAGCCAACATCTGATTACAACCTTGAGAGAGCCCAAATCAGAACAGCCCAATCAAGCTACTCTTGAATTCCCAACCCATGGAATTTATTTTGAGAAAATAAACAATTATTGTCATTTCAAGCCACCATGTTTTTGGGTGATTTCTTACACAGAAGTGGATAACTAATACATATGCATTGCTGGTGCATACATACATATGTAATAAAAACAGAATAACAGGCACAGCTATGGGTGCTATTTCAGGAGAGCTGTTACTTCTGGGGATAGAAAAGGGAGATGGGACTGGAGAGGAGTCCAAAGTAAGCTTCGGAGGTATCGGTGATATTTTAGTTTTTAAAAAAAGATCTAAAGCAAATATGGCACATGTTAAGATATGTGAAATCTGCCTGATAGATACCTAAAGTATATTTTATATTATTCTGTACTTTTCAATACACTTAAAAAGCAAATTAAAATACTGAGGGTGAGGGGGTAAGATATACTTGTGTCTAGATCATGATTTGCCAAGCTTGATCATACTCCAAATTCTCGATGGCAGAGTCTGGTTGTAGCCATTGGCTCTTCACTTGACCTGTCTGGTCTTTAGATTTTCATCAGAGACATCAAGATCGCCATGCTTACCATAGAGAACGTCCCCAAATTACTCTGGCAATCCTCCTCTAAGTAGAGCCAAGGGAGTTTATTTTCTAAAGCTACATGTACCCAGAGGTAGCTCTTCGTAACGATTGTTGTTACAGGTTTTATCTCTGTGAGTGAGAACATATGGGAGGGAATTAAAGGAACATAGTGTTATGGATCATAGAGTTTTGAGGTGGGAAGGGAACTCACATTCATCCTGCCTCCCATGGCAGGGAGATCTTTACAGTGTCCCTGACAGCTTGTGAATCAAGCCCTGCTTCTATACCTAATGGTGACAGAGACTCACTCCTTTCCGGAGCAGTGTGTTCTGCAGAACAACATGGAAAGTGCTGGATTCCTATTGAACAGAAGCCCCTGTGACTCTCAGCCACTGCTTTTAGCTTCTTAGAGCAACACAGAGAAAGTTTACTCCCTCCCACATGACAACCCTTCAAGTGTTTGAAAACAACAATCTGGTCCCTCTTCAGACTTGCCTCCTCCCGGTCTGCGTCCTCAATTCTTTCGGAAAGCGAGGACTCTAGCAATTCTTGAATACTTACTTCTATGCCAAGGGGTTTATACCCAGGGTTTTGTATCATCTTCAAACTCCCAGTGATTATCCACATCACAGATAGGGAAACTGAGGCTCGGGGAATTGAAGTAACTTAGCCTAAGATCACAAGGCTGGTAAAGCCACAGAGCTAGTCGGCCTGCTGGAGCGCGTAGTTTGGGAGACATGGGGTCCTCGGAGGACATTGCAGTCCTCCCCACTTCTCCTGCTCTAACACACAGCTCCGGAGATGGCGTGCTGAGAACCCGACATGACATGATGAGCCCATAGCCCCTTTGTAATATTTTAGCTTGTTTGATCCTCTCTCCAACCCTCTGAATATGCAAGAAAGGCATCAGAACTCACGTACCACAGACCGAGAAACAGGCTCAGCAAAACGGGTGGTGCAAAGAAATCGACCATGCCTTAAGTAGGAGAACTGACGTGCAAACCCAGATCCTCACATTCAGTGTCAGTCCTCTTGATTGTGCCCAGCTGCCTCCTCCATGATCCAGAATCCCATCTGCACTAAGAACAGGTCCCATCCTAATTAATCTGGACTTAAGTATCACAATTGTTAACACCTAGCCCCAAATGGCTTTAGCTTCTTTAGCAGCCTCATGACCCTGTCCTGTAGGGTCTGAGATGGGTTCTGTCAGTGAGTGACCCCCCAAACCTCTTTGTCTGTTTTATGGATACACCCATGACGTCATAGTCTCTCTGCACAATTGAGTGTACGTTGCTCCTTGTAAACTCCCTCCTTCCCTTCATCCCACTGAACCCAGTCCCAAGCTCTAGCCTGGGAGGGTGTTGGAACTCCCACCATGTTGTCCCATATAATAGCGATTTCTGTTAGCACCAGGTGACGAGCGCCTTGACAAGCACCCACGTTTGCCCTCATCGTGGAGTTCTTGACGGTGCTGGGGAAAACACAAGGCTCAGAGCGGAAGCTGAGGATGCGGGTTCCGAGCACAGTGCCCCGAGGGAAGATGATGGCAGAGGAGGGAAGTCAGTGTGTGTCCAGGTGCCTCCGCGGCCCCATGAGTGGGATGACATGAGCCCCAGCCCTCCTGGGGACACAGTTTCTCTATACTGAGGGGGAGAGGTGAAATTGATGGGTTTGGGAGGAATGAGACACACAAAGAGACCCTCCTCACACCCTCTTAACAGGAAACCATTCTCCTAATTTATGACGGACCTGCTGGTCATCGCAGTGAAGGTGACTCAATGCCATCACTTGCCCCCACCTCCGCATCATTGGTGGGGTTCCAGGTTGGAACCCCTCCCCCCCCATCTGCCTGCCTCTGGAGCTTCCCCACAACTGCAGGAGGCCCCCTCGCCCCCACGGCTTTTCTCGCTCTACCCGCTCAGTACACTCTCCCGTTCCTGTACCGCTTCCCCAGACAGATGCTGTTTATGGACAGGAAAGACATGGAAGTTACTGAGCCGCAAGGCTGGTAACCGATGCCCCGAAACCCGCCCCTGAAAACACCAGAGGAGGGGTGCTCACAGATGCAGCCGCTGAAGGAGCTCAGAGCAGACCCCTCCGCACCCCTGAGCCTGGCCTGGGCTGTGTTGGGGGACAGACTGCCCATCGATTGTGTGTCACTGACTTGGGGGCATAATGGGCTGCGTTTCCCGTGGCTTTTCCTTCTTCAGACTTCAGGGCTGTGTGTGTACAAGATTACTAGTCATGCACAGAGACCGGCTTTTCCCCGAGCTGTGGTCCATCCGCTGCTAGGAGGTATTTATTGAGCTCCTGCTCGATTCCCGAACTCTCTGCGTGTAGCTGTGGGGGCCTCCAGAGGGATGCCGGGGTTCTTAGGCTGCCGAGCAGGCCAGCTGCCAGGGCAGCCTGCCCTTTGAGAAACATCCTGGGAGAAGGTAGGAGGCAGAGGGAGTGGGGCAGGCGGTGAGTTTGTGTTTGTGTCCTGGGAACGATGGGGAAATGCGGAATCACAGGCCCATGCACGGGCAAGGGTACACTTGGTGGCCAGGAATCCGGGGTGCAAGGAAGGGAGGTTTGGGTTGAAGATGAGGGAGGGACCTGATTTTGGGGGGGAAGCTGGGATGGAGGGGTGTGGCCATGAGTAGGGAGTGTGGGTGGTGTGGGGGTCCCCGGGTGCTGAGAGCAATCATGGAAAAGGCCACAGGTTCCCCCATAATCTCAGGGCAAGGGGTTCCTGGTCACAGACAGGCTTCCCAGTGGGTCAAGGGCCCGTGTGTCAGGGGGCCTGGCAAGCCGTGAGGTTTAGAGGTGGCCCCAAAGCTCAACTAATAACACTTTTAGAAACAAACCTCTCTCTAAGTCCCTCTTTTCTTCCCCATGGAAAAGTAATGTCTCTTTCGATCAATGCCTAAAATGTCCGTAGCAAAGGTAACTACAGTCTGGGGTGAGGCCTAAAAGGCAGCAGGTGCTACTGAGAGGAACAACGTGGAGTTTAGAAGGACAAGCTGCGGGTTTCACTGAGGGCTGCGATCCCTCCCGGCTCTGCCATTCCCTTCTTAGGCGATTCCTATCACTCTCTGGGCCTCATCTTCTTCATCTGCAAACTGGGGGCTACAGTTGCCACTGTCTGTACAGGATTCCTGTTGGGAATTTTTTGTGTGGTCCTATTTGCCAGCCACAAACCAATACCAGCTGTTACGAGCCAACCCCTGTAATCAAGTGGAAAAGGCTCACTGATTAACAGGTAAGTGACTGGGTCCCTGTTTATATAAGGGAACAAGCAAAGAAAACTCAGAGATGCTGAGGGGCTTAAAGAGGAAGAAGGAGACATTAACAAAGACCAAGGCTGGCAGCTAAAGGCAGAGGGAGGCACAGGTCCCCCACCCTGCCCACAGGCACTCGGGCTTCCCCTGAGCAAGGGAATATTATTGTCGTCAGTTCTAAAGCAGGTGGCTGGGCTTCTGATCATTTCTGTGGCTATTTCACTTGGGTAAAGGAAACTCATTCCCAGGGCAACTGCTAATTAAACATGTTCCAGGTTGAAACTGGGTCTCTGCCCTCAAGCTGTATACAGTCTGAGTGGGGAGATCAAGTTTGGGGGAGAATGAGAAGCTTGGAGGGTTGAACTGAGAAGGGGCGGGCGCTTCCTGGGCCTTGAAAGCAGGGGCCCCAGGGCTGGGAGGCCAGGGGCCACTAGGAGGAGTGGCATTTCCGGCCCAGGCTTGAAGAGTAGGGTCAGGGTAACCAGAACCAATGGAGACGGCAGGACAGCAAAACCAAGGGGAAGCCTGAATAGCAGTACGGAGACCTGCTCCCCTGGAGGAAGGGCTTGGGTCCAGCCCCCGGGGGTCGGGGGGGGGGTGGGTGCTAGGGACCTGTGGGTCCCAGCCGAACCTGAGGAAGGCTCTGACAGGTGCAGCTCAAACTGAGTCAGGCTCTGGGGTGGAGGGAGACACACTGATACCCTGAGGGGCAAGGAAAGGAATTGAGAGTATGAGGGAAGGGCAAGAAGATCAAAGCATGGTTCCCAGGGCTGAGATACGACCTCAGAAAGAGCAAGAACAAGCAGGACGTGCTTGGGGAGCCGGCAGGCGGTGGCAGGGGACTTGTCAGGGGAAAGTCGGAGCTCGAGCTCAGGAAGCCGGCGTGGGGTAAGGGCCAAGTGGAGTGGGAGGTTTTCTGATGGCTCTTTAAAGTACTAACAAATCCTACTGCTAATAAAAAAATATAATTTAATCAACTCCCCATAAAGATTACAAATTTCCAGGAAATCAGACACTAAGTCTAAACACACACACACAAAAGGCTTGGAGCTGGTATGTTGTCTGGCTGTTTTCTAGCTGTTTCCTCTCCTGCATCGAGTGTGTGTGCACAGCCGTGAGGGTCTCGGTTGAGCCCTGGCCTTAGGAAGTTACCGAAGCACCGTGTTTTCCAGCTGAATAATGACAGATAAGTGGCAGTTTTTATTTTTGGTTTTTGTCATTTCCACACAAACTCCTTGGATGACAGAGCAAGGAAATTGCCAGGACGAAACTCATTAATGTCTCCCTGTCCCCGAGCTCATTCCTGGATCATTTTTGCCTGAGGCTGGAAACAAGAGTAAAGCATATTCCTTCTAACTGGGGAGGGGGGAATGCTAAACTTTGTTATTCATACTTTTAAGTCAATTAAAATTGGTTTATCTGGCTTCTTTAGACTACAGAAAAGTTAAAAGGTCATGATTTTTCTTGGCTCCAATTAGAAAATTTCCCCATGACCAACTCTACTGTTAATTCAACCAGTTCCTTTAGGACATTTAAGCCCCAATGAAAAATAAAAAGTCGACCCCAAGGAGACTCAGAGTCTGAGCTGTGATTAAATTTACACCTCGATTCAAAAATTATAGAAGGTAACTAGGAGGCCCTCCAGCCAGGCTGAAGCCACGTTTATTACCCCCCCCCCCATTCATCAGGATTAACAGTTATTTTTAATTCAAACTCAGTGCCGGGGGACCCTCCAGAGAGCCTTCCCTGGCAGGCTCATTTCCTGGCCGTCAGCAGTGAGCTGTTTTACCTGAGAAGCTCCTAAATGGTGACAGGCCAAATATTTCAGGCAGAAGTGACAGAAGTGAAGGTCCTAGGGACACAGCCCTATTTACAGGCATCCTCTTGGAATTTGGAAGTGACCAGAAAATTCTAAATGTGCACATATTCAGAGAGGACAATTCCATTCTCAGGACTCTACCGTGGGGAAATATTCATACATGCATTTGAAGATCACGCACAGGGATGTTAATCACAACGTGTTGGCAATACAGGAAGTGGGCAGTAATGTAAATGGGGAGTAGGTTAAATAGCGATAGTTCCCTCACACACAGGGCTGACAGTCCGGCAAAAGAAGAAGGTAGAGTTATGTGTGGAGACAGGAGAACATCCCTGGCCGACTCTCTAGTGAATTAAAGCCAATGCAATGTGATCCTATGTCACGGCGAGTAGGACTGGGAGCTCGGCAGTCCGAGTGGCCTGGGTTCAGATCCGAGCTCTGCTGTTTACCAGCCGGTCACAGTGACATGAGAAGGGGGCTTGGTTTTCCTCGTCTGCAAAAATGGGGATCTAAAAAGTGCCTGCCTCATGGACACACAAAAGGCTTTCTGCTTTCTGATGTGTTATCAAGCTATTAGTAATGAGCAACTCTGGGGAGCTAGACTCGGGGAGAAGTGGGATTTAAATTTTTGTTGCATTAACCTCTAGACCATTTTATATTTTTTGGAAGAATGTTCAAACAGACTCTAAAAAAAAATCTGATCTGAACCAGAGGCTGTCTATTAGCAGATGACAGCTCCTGCCACGCCCTCAGTGGACTGAAGACCGGGGCCGGGTGGGGATACTTACCGAGGACCTCCAGTGCTCCTCATAGTTGACCGAGGCCTTGGTCCATAGGAAAACCAGGCCCACTGAAAAGCACAGAATTCTCAGCACAAGTGACTCTGTCCAACCCCCACACCACGAGGCTTGACCGAACTCTAGCATGGTTTCTATCGGCCCCAAACTGGATCCCCAGGGCGACCCTGGCCTTCTTAAAATGCCTAACAGTGGAGCAGAGCTTGGTTCTGTGCCGAAGGCTCTCCCCCACCGCTGTCCCTCTCACAGCTGCCTGCCTCTGCTGCTGGTGACAGGAGGGTTTGGTCCAATGGAAAGCCATGACCTTGGAGGAGGGAGGCCTTGGGATTTATCCTAATAGTATTTGCCAAATCTCTGCTTCCCAGTAAACATGGAGGGAGAAGGAGGTAATGGTGGCTCACTACGTAACAGACAACTGAACTGTGCAAAAGTTTGCGTCCCCCATGTGAGCATTAGAAATAGCTCCCTTCCTGAGGACTCCTGGGAATGGGCCAAGTCCTCAACATACAGCAACTCTTTGAGGGAGGTGCCATTATTTTCTTGGAATAGAACCCTCAGGAAGATTCTGGAATTTGCTTGAGGTCACACAGCTCATAAGTCACAAATCCAGGGTCCACACTCAGTGTCCCTGTCTTCAAACGTATGTTCAGGGCCGAGATAAAAACCATGCTAGCAAAGCCTGTGAAGTATAGTTTGAATTCACTCTTTATTCTGGAAAGTGTTCTCTCCATGGGGATAGCTATATCTTACTATATGCTGTCCAAAAATAGCCTTACTAAGATGACAATCTACAACACACATCTCTGTGGGCAACATTCAGCCTCATTTCCTCAAAACTGGGTTTCAGACCCCTGAAATGGGTAGTCATCAAACAGAGCGTAGAACCCTGCCTTCTTGTCCTCATAGAACCTACTGGTCTCTGAAGTGTCCTCTCTTGAGTCTCACTCCCCAGCGAGGACATAGGGTCCCTGTGGGGAAGTATTTTGTCTCTTCAGTTAACTTATCTATCCACAGTGTCTCTGAACATGCTTTGGCCCATGGTTGGCACCCAGTATAAATATATGTTCAATGAAGGAAAAAAGGAAGGAGGGGGGAGGGGGGAGAAAGAAAGAAAGGGAACTGAAATGGGATTTAGAAATAGACTGTCTCAAATTTAATTTCCACCCCCACCTAAACTTAATGATGAGGGGCTGTGGGCCAGACAGGTAAGGGACTGACCACAGTGGGGAGCAAGTCTCTACTTAGCCACAGGTTTTCTCAGCCTCAACACTATGGACATTTTGGGCCAGAAATTTCTTGGTTGTGGACTGTCCTATGCATTGAAAATGATTAGCCACATCCCTGGCCCCACCCTCTTGATGGGGGTAGCAATGTCCCCCATCCCCCACCTCTGAGTTGGGGCAGCCACAAAATCTCTAGATGCGGCCGGTTATCCCGGGGACACGGGTGAGGGAAGGTGGGGATGGGGGTGGAGGGCAAAACTGGCCCAGGTTGGGAACCATTGGATCAGAAGGTAATGCCAGGCTACTTCACCAGCTAGGAAGGGGTAATTAAACTCTAGTGCTTCATTTAGGAAGCCGGGGGCACTTCAGGCTCTTCATGGGACTCAAAGCCATTGCACACGCTGTGAAGAGAAGAGGGAGCTTGGGACCTGGTCTGGTTCCAAACTCCAGAAGCAGAGGAATGTTTATCAACATGATGACTCGGGAAATGGATATTCTCATGCTTTGCCTGACGTTCCAGGTAAGAATTTAAGAAATTTAATAAGAAAATTGATGTGTCTGCACATGGTGAAAGAGAATCGAATGAGCAAAAAGCTGGGCAGATTGAAAAGCCTCAAGTTCTTCTAATACCGGCACAGACTTGAAACCCCACAGAGGAATTCAGTGGAAATCATTTAAATATTTATTTGATGTGGAACCTCTGACCCAGGCAATTCATAGAGCAATTAAAGAAGGAGGGCCTGGAAGATTTGACAGAATGCAGTTTTGAGTTTTGCTGAAAATGGTCAGTACAAATAATAATTAGCGGCATCTTAAATTAGATCTGAGCGTGACTAAGAATCAAGGATCCCATAGGCCTCAGGACAGGAAACTGTATCATCCAATATACAGTGCTCATTAACAACCCAGAGGAGAAAGTAAGTCTGACTTTAGATTTAGATTAAATTTGCAGATAATGCAAAATGCGTGACAGATTGCAAATGCAGAAGATAAATTAAAGTCAAATTTACCAACGGAACTGGACATTTGAGAACCCTGGTCAACGCTAAATAAGATGGCATTGAATGAGAAAAGGAAAAGCATTTCACTGTTGGGTTTGATTACATGTGACAGTCTGAGTAATCAGCAGGCATGGGGGAGAGGTAGGGGTTACGGGAGGAGCCAAAGGAAACTCGGCCTTCCTCCAACATACCTTGGAAGGTTGACTTAATAACTTAGCATATGTGTTTTAAGGAGATTTATTTTGCAGCAGAGGAAGGGGGAAGTGGAAGATACAGACCTGCTGTCCCTGTGATCCTAAGTCAGAGTACAGGATTTTGCTAAAGACAAAGCGAACTCCCATGAAGTCCAGACCCTCATCAACAA
The DNA here is from genome assembly GCA_004023965.1 of Spilogale gracilis. Lineage (NCBI taxonomy): Eukaryota > Metazoa > Chordata > Mammalia > Carnivora > Mephitidae > Spilogale > Spilogale gracilis. The sequence continues at coordinate 70,877 of PITA01009417.1, forward strand.
GGTGGCTTGGTGCTTTCAAGCCGTCCTTCTGTCTCATCATCATCACCAGCACCAACAGTGACACCTCCTGAGCCCCTACAGATAGCCCAGACTCTGTTAGAAGAACTTTATTTAGCTTTAGAAAAAAAATATATGACAAAGGCCAGTGAACATCTATGGTTATTGGAAAACATGCTTATACGGAAGAGAAAAACACTCAACAGAATATACAATAGAAAGCTATAGGAAGCTAAAGATAGGGGAATCCTGGGTGCTCAGTAGGTTAAACATCTGCCTTCAGCTCAGGTCATGATCCCAGGGTCCTGGAACTGAGTCCCACACCGGGCTTCTTGCTCAGCGGGGAGCCTGTTTCTCCCTCTCCCTCTGCCTGGTGCTCCCCCTGCTTCTGCATGCCCTCCCTCTCTCTCTGACAAATGAATAAATAAAATCTTAAAAAAAAAAAAAAGCTAAAGATCGGTATAATGGAAAAGATTTCTCTTTTCCTGATAACATAGAATAATAAAAAAAGCACTTTAGAATGCTTGTCATGATGAGCACCAAAAAAATGTATAGAACTGTAGACTCATCATATAGACTATAGAGCTGCATGTTAATTTGACTTCAGTAAAGGAAATAAAATAAAATGCTTAGGACTTTTTTTAGGTTTTGTTTGTTTGTTTTGTTTTTAATCCTCACAACAATCTTTACAAATGAGGAAACTGAGATGCAGAGATTTTAAATGGTTTGGCCACGGTCACACAGTAAATGGTGGGGAAGGGATCAGCAACCCGTATTCCTTGGGGAACAAACTGCAGCAAGAAGAAATCAGTGAGAAAACCTAGAATATTCCCAGAAAATCTGAGAAAAGAATTCAATTCTGTTTGTAGGCAGATTCTATTTGTTGGCGCTAGTCAAAGGAACATGACATTTGCCTTCAATATGCTCCGACCTCCTTTTTCAGAATCTGCCCATATTGCAGATAGATTTATTGGTCTCTAAGAAAAAACTTATTCACAGTAGCTTAGACAAACAGAGGTTTCTTTGTCACTTGTAACAAAAAGACAGAGGTGGACAGAGGCTAGTGATGATCTCCCATTTTGGCGACGTCAGGGCTGACGTCTTTGTGTATTTCTGAGCTTTTCTGTCATGGCTGCAAGATGGCTGCCAGAGCTAGGTGGGATGTCAACGTTCAAGGCAGGAAGAAGTTGGAAGGTCGGTGCCATCCGTATCTGTTCCTTTACCAGAAAGGCAAAAGCTTACCCATGGCCACAGGCTGACTTCCGCTTGGGTCCCATTGGCCAAAATAGGTCATGTGCCCTCTCCTGCCCCAGAGGGGACTGGGGAAGTAGAAAAAAGGACGGTTAGGATTGAGTTGCAGCAGCCATGCTCCACAAGCAGCCTTGCTACCCTGGTGGTAGCAAAAAGAAAGGAGAAGGGGCCCCTAGGAAGTGACTCCATGTATCTACAGCAGGCTCCTTCTCTCCTTCTCTCTTCCCTTCAAGGGCCTTGATCTGAGTAGCTGACATGCTCTAGCTGAAGTGTGAGCCACTAGAGAGCTAAGGTGGGCCTATTCACAATCGTTCACATAGTTCATTCTCAGTAGAGGGTCTTCAAAGGAACTTAAATCATACATCTACAGAAATGGATTCTGGAAAGCCATCCCTTTGCAGGGGGCAAACATTGATGGAGGAGTTTAAATGTCCACTGGGGTGAAGCTCTGGTAGGCATTTATTTCCGGGCAGTAAATAGAATCAGAGGCATTCCAAACATGGAGTATGACTTGATGGATCCCTCAAACAGGGAGGATTGGCTTTTCAATCAGGAGATGATGTTGGGTGGCTTTTTGGAGTATTAAACACATAACCATATGATCAAGCAATTCCACTCCCAGGTACTTACCCCAGAGAAATGAAGATATATGTTACACAAAGATACACATGTTCACAGCAGCTTCATTTACTATAGTCAAAAACAAAGTGCAAAGCAAAACAACTCCCTCACCCCTCAATTAGAAACAGACCAAATATCTGTCAACTGGTGAATAAGGAAATAAACTGAAGCACAATCACAAGATAGAAGACTGCATATCAGAAGAGAGGAACAAACATCTGATACGTGCAATGGTGTGTTTGAATCTCCAAAGCATTACTGTAAATGAAAGACAGCTATGACAAAAAGACTACAGAATGTCAAATGCCATTAATCTGAAATTCTAGAAAAGACAAACTGATCTGTGTAACAGAAAGTGTATCAGTGATTTACTGAAGCTGGGTGTATGTCTGGGGGCGATGGGAAAATTATTGATTGATGTGGTTGCACACATTTGTCAAAATTCAACAAAGCATATCCTCAAAACAGGGGCCTTATAATATGTCAATGATATGTCAATGAAATTGGTTTGTATTTTGAAAAATCCTATCCATGTCTCCATTTTCATGTTTTCTTTTTCTTTTCATTTCCTTTGTTTCTAGCCAAGTTACTTTGGAAAAGTCCAACTTTGGTGGAACTCCAGGAAAAGTGGTGTTTGCCCAATGCCTATAAGAGATGCAGAGTGCCTTCCAGATTCCTGTGACATTCATGACACTTGCTCAAATTTGACAACAGAGAGAGACAGTATGATGGTTGATTTTACTTATCAATTTGGCTGGGCCTCAACACGTAGATACATGGTAAAACATACTAGGTGTCTCTGTGAAAGTACTTTTTATTTTATTTTATTATTTTTTTTTGAAAGTACTTTTTAGATAAGAGTCTTACCCAACCAGTTGTAGGCCTTATAGAAAAAAACTGACCTCCCCCAAGCAAGAAGGAATTCTGCCTCCACTTGGCCCTGTCCCTGGCCTGCTGGCCTAGCCCATCACATTTTGGACTTGGAAGTCTCCATTATTGTTTGAGTTAATTCTTTAAAATCTTTCCATAGATAGATGGATAGATAGATCGATGGATCGATCAATCTGTGTGTATTCATACATATACACATCCTGTTGGTTCGTCTTCCTGGAGAACCATGACTAACTCAGACAGGTAAAAATTAGATATGAATTAGATAAAGCTCTAGGCCGTAGCATACAAGTTGCTGCCCCAGGGCTAGCAATGAAGAGTTGTGATTAACAGGGAGGGTCTGTCCCATTTTGCCAGGGTTTGAATGCCAGCTGCTTTACTGTGGGCACATGTCTACATTTTTTAAGACTCTCCCTCCTCGAGAAAGGGAAAAATAAAATCATGTACCTGTTAATAAGGGTGAAATGAGATATCAATAAAAGCAATTCTCACTTTATCATAAATAGTATGACTACAAGAAGGTTACATGGAGTTAAGCCTCCTGAATTGCGGAGTACTGTCTCTGGATACCTACGGAAGTGTCCCCTCCTTTGTCTTAGATGACAGCCAAACTGACCCTGCTTTGAACCTGAAGAGAATGAACATTAGTTCCTGAACTTGAATTACAATTCCGATTTTGGTGGAAAGGCTTGTCACATTATTATCTTAGGTGCTATGATCAATCATTTTTGAGCAGCTTCAACTAAATTCATTTGAGCTGATGTTATTCTCCTTATGCCTGTGGTCAGCAGGCTTCAAGAAATGCCATGCTTATCACAGGACTCTACTCTCCTGCAGAGCCCACCCCTCCCCACTATTCCCAAGAGGCTGCGCTGGGAGGCACTTGACCCGCCAGGCACCCTTGGGCCGTCGTGATGTGATGTATTGGTCTGAATACCTGGTGCCCCAGTGCTAGGCGCCATCCAGAAGGAGCATAAGAGAGATGAATAGATGTACCTTGATTTGATAAGCCAAATCAGATTAAACTAATAGCATTTCAGAGACCTTCCTGAATAATATTTTCCTTAGGAACGCACTACTAAACTCAGTTGCAACTTTGCCTGGCTAGAGTTGAGAGGCCATGGCCCGGAGAAGTCCACTGACAGAGGCGGCTGACAATTTGGAGATACCTGTGCTTCACGTTGGTGCAGTCAGCTTCTCCCGGAGTCTAGACAGTGCTTTCACATTCATGGTTTTTTTTACTGTTGTCCTTACAAATATCCCAGGAGAGAGGCAGGATGAGGAATACAGCGTCTGTGGATAGGTCCTTAGGAGAAAGAGCCAGAGTTGCTCAGAACCGGAACTTCCCACACTCTGCGCCATCACTGACTCTGCTCTCGTCCCACTACGGCTCAGGGCTCATCTCTCTGCAGTCCAGGGGGTGGGGGGCAATTTCTGAAGCCTCCTAGCCTTCCAGCCAGTGCTGACCCCAAACAGGCAGCAGCTCCTACAGTGGCTTTCATTCCCGAGGAGGCCAAGTGAGACAAGCATCTATCTGTGGAAAGTTCTAGAAATAGTGCCTTTTGCCTACCATATCCCTTGACCCATGCTCAGCTCCCTCTGGGGAAGATCCAAGCAAGGGATTCCTTTGTGGTGCTGAGAGTAAGGAACTGTCTCTCACTTTCTTAAGCTTAAAGGGGACATAGTTGCCCTGGAGGATGTCCAGGTCAGTCAGGATTGGGAGAGGAGCGGCAATCATTACATTTGAGGAAGTGTTGATGGCACAGGGAAAATCTAATGTAGAGGGGAATTAGGGCAGGCACGATAGAGGGCTTGTAAGCACTTGAGGGACTGGACAGGGAATAGGACCACATGATGGGGGACGCTAGAAATATTCACTATAAAGAAGAGTTTTCCGATGTCAGTGTTCTCTGAAGAGAACGAGTGAGTTCTCCTGCACTGGGGTCTTCAAGTGGGAGCACAAAAGAAACCAGGTGAGGAAGATGAGCTTCTCATCTGGGGGTGACCATCCCTACCAAGGGGATATTTGCAATGTCTGTAGACATTCTGGTTGTCACACTGAGGGGTGGTACTAACTAACATCCAACAGGTAGAGGCCAAGGGTCTTGCTAAATATCTTACAGACTCAACAAAGAGTTATCTGGCCCCAGATCGAAATAGTGCCAAAGTCGAGAAGCCCTTAAGTAAACAAACTGTAAGTCTGGAATCCAGGGTAATGCTCAAACTGCCCAGCCACTCAGAAGACCATGGAAGTAACCAGTAAAATGCCAGGAATAGTCGGATTTCGGGGAGGATCCTGCGGTAGGATATTCAAGTAGATAGATCTCAGAAGTATCTTTTCAGTCAGACATTGTGGGCTATATTTTGGGGCTCTGGCCCTTGCTACTGTAGCCAAAACTAATGAACCTTTCCGGAAAGCAACTGATACGTTCCCACCACTTCTGCTCACATCCACGAGCCAGCAAGCGGGAAGGCATGTGCAGATGCCTCGAGGCACGGTGGGATGGGGAGTGGGCAAAGCTGAAAACAAGCAAGCAGAGAGGTCTGTGGTGAGATTTCACCCAAAGGACTCTAAAGAGTATCTCCAATACCCATTCTAAAATTATTTTTAGTATACCTTTTATGCCTTCTGGGATATGAAATTTATCAAACCTCAGAAAAGTCCTGGAATTACAAAGAAGTCCAGTTTTACAAGACTTACCCACACTTTGAGCTTGGAAATCAGATGGATCAGAGGTCTGCTCTTGGCTCTGCCAATTGACATCTGGCAATTTAAATCTTCCGGGGCTTAGTGTCTACATCTATAAAATGGGATAAATAACATCCACGTCCTCGGACAGCTGGGAAGATCACAGGAGCGAAGGTACAGACAACCAGGCACAATGCCCAGAACATACTAGCTGCTCACTAAATGTCCACTGTTAGGCACATGATTACCTCCTCAGGGGAGTTAAATAGCCTGGTGCATTGGGTTAGGCCCTGAACAAGGAAATGATGCTATTTATTTTATTTTATTTTATTTTATTTTATTTTATTTTATTTTATTTTATTTTATTTTATTTTATTTTATATTTTATTTTATTATTTATTCAGTGTTCCAAGAATCATTGCTTATTCCCCAAACCCAGTGCTCCATGCATATGTGCCCTCAGTGCCTACCACCAGGCTCACCCATCCCGCCCTCCCCGCCCCTCCCCTCCAAAACCGTCAGTTTGTTTCTCAGAGTCCACAGTCTCTCTTGGCTCGTCTCCCCCTCCGATTTACCCCAATTCACTTTTCCTTTCCTTCACCCACTGTCCTCCATGTTACTCCTTATGCTCCACAATTAAGTGAAATCATATGATATTTGACTTTCTTTGCTTGACTTATTCCAGAAATTATGCTATCCTGAAGCTCACAACATAAGATAAAAATTAGCTTGCCCTGGGGCGCCTGGATGGCTCAGTCAGCTGGGCGTCTGCCTGTGGCTCAGGTCCTGATCATGGAGTCCTGGGATCCAGCCTCACACTGGACTCCCTGCTGAGCAGGGAGTCTGCTTTTCCCTTCCTCCCTCACTGCAGCCCGTGTGTGCTCTCTCTCTCTCTCTCTCTCAAATAAATAAATAGGATCTTATAAAAATTAGCTTGCCCTAATTATATTTCTTCATCATTAATTAAAATAAATAAGCCATTGCCAGTCGATATATACAACATGACCTCATTTAATCCTCTTAATACCAACTCAATTTTCAGTTGAAGAGATGAGGATGTGGATGTTAGTGGCTGCCCTGAAGGTCACATCATTGCTCCTGTGTGGCTAAGGCCAATTAGAATCCATGCACATGCCATATACAAGTGCCCTGTTCCTGGACGTTTCCCTTCTCGGCCTTCTTCTTTTGCTCTGTCCCAGGCCGGGAAATCTCAGGGCATCTCACTGAGGCAGAACCTGTGTTCCTTCATAGACACCACTGTGTAAATGACCGGCCACAGCCAGCATAGCCCCTCAGCCGTAAGCAGGGACTCCCAACCTGGACAATGATGGGCGATGACAGAGATGGGTCCCGTTTCCATATTTCAAGAAGTCACCTTAAAAATAGACATTTAGGGGCGCCTGGGTGGCTCAGTTGGTTGGGCCACTGCCTTCGGCTCAGGTCATGATCCCGGAGACCCTGGATCGAGCCCCACATCGGGCTCCCTGCTCGGCGGGAGGCCTGCTTCTCCCTCTCTCACTCCCCCTGCTTGTGTTCCCCCTCTGGCTGTGTTTCTCTCTGTCAAATAAATAAAATCTTTAAAAAAAAAAA
>PITA01009418.1:0-77849 GCA_004023965.1 Spilogale gracilis
CCCAATGTTCATCGCAGCAATGGCCACAATCACCAAACTGTGGAAAGAGCCAAGGTGCCCATCAACAGATGAATGGATAAAGAAGATGTGGTACATATATACAATGGAATACTATGCCTCCATCAGAAAGGATGAATATCCAACTTTTGTAGCAACATGGACTGGACTGGAAGAGATTATGCTGAGTGAAATAAGCCAACAAGAGAAAGTCAAGTATCACATGGTTTCACTTACTTGTGGTGCATGAGGGGCAAACTGGAGGACAGTGGGAGAAGGAAACCAAATGGGAACTAGGGTAATCTAGGGAGGGAAACGAAAGAACAGAGACTTTGGACACAGAAACAAACTGAGGGACTTGGAGGGAGGGGGGTGGAGGGATGGGAGAGCCTGGTGGTGGATACTGGGGACACCTAAAGCGGGGAGCACTGGGTGTGGGGAATGGGGAATGAATCTTGAAACACTGGAAAAAAAAAAAAACTTTAGTAACAATAAAAAAAAAAAAAATCCACACCAGTTCATCACTTCACCTGAACTGTGGAACAACTTAACTACAAAAATATCCATTAAAGGTTTTTAAAAAAGTATTATTATTATTTTATTTAAATTTAATTAGCCAACATACAGTACATCATTCATTTTTGGTATAGTGTTCAATAATTCATTAGTTGTATATTTAAAAACAGCAACTCTAATGCTCACTTGTCCTTCCTTGAAATTGTAAATATGTTTAAATTTTTCAAAGTGCTCCAAGCCTTTGGTGAATTCTTCACTTCTTTGCTGTACATGGGGAATTTCCTTCTTATCTGTAAGCAATGGAGAATAACACTTACCAACAGATAACAAAACAAATATCCTTTAAAATTTCTAAAGAAAATATACCTGTAATGTGTTTCAGTGTGATTTTATGGAGTCGATAAACTTAACTTTCTTGGTATCTCTTGTCTGATTATCTACCTAATATTTATCTATCTGTCTATTATCTATCTATCTATATCATCTATCTATCAATCTATCTATATATCGTCTATCTGTAAAAGATGAAGCAAGGATAAGAACTCAGAGATTATCTTCACTTTGTTTATTAGGCCACATATAGGACATCATCAACATCTATTCATCCTGTGGCCGAGGAAGTGTAGATTATCTTTGAGTTCTCATCCTTGCTTCATCTTTTGCTGCTCATACAACTTTTAGCAAAAGCCTCCACTTGGGCACAGTAAAGGCTTGAGGACATTGGACATGTTGGATTAAGCGGGCAAGGTCAGGGTGGGGAGTGGAGGGCCAGGGACAATTCATACCAAAATTTATTACTAGTTTCCTTTGAGTGGTGATATCGCAAATGATTTTAACTTCATCTTTATTGGGCAAGGATCATTCATCTTATCACACCTTATCACACAGCAATAATTAGGAATATTTTCAGTAATAATACTGGCAACAAGAAAGCCATGTCCTAAAGACCTAAGCATTTTGGGAACAGGGAATCAATTAAAATTAAGAAAAAAAATAGATGGCTCTAAGTGTTCTAGCTGTTAATATGGAAAAAAAAATCTGGTCAACAGGCCTAACTCTACTCTTTCTTCCTTCTCTTTCATCACTGAGACATGCTGACAAGAGAAATCACATTGTCCACTTAAATAATTTTTGCTTATGTACACTTGTTCCTTGGTGCTGGATAGAACAGAGTGGTCTAGCGATATACAACTTGAAGCCCAATAAAGCATGGAGATCCCAAAAGAAAATGATTCTCTGATTCATTTAATTCCTAACTTAGTTATCAGTTTGATCATACATTCCTCTTTGTTTTCAATAGAGAAGTGAAGTTAATGATTTAAATATGGGTTCATGATTCGGAACCTGTCATGTCGCTAACAATGCAATTTCAGACATGAGTTCTGAGTTTCATTTTTGAGTTGGAGTTCCAGAGATCATTTTAATTTTTGCTAATATGGCTGACTTTGCAATGAGTATGCATGAGACTTTTCATTATGGCCCTCATTTGTCCACAGTTCTGTAGCACTTTAATGTCTTTGTCTTAGTACCGTATGAAGAGCCTCGCTGTAGAGATGAAGAGAAAACTCTGAGGCACTTAGCTTTGGTAGTAATTAAATGGCAGCACATTTCAAAGCTATGGATATTTCATGTCACCAAAGTATCAGTTTCACATTTGGTTCAATACTGTGTGTGGGAATTAAATGCAGAACAGTGTGTGTGTTATCTCTGCTTAATCATGTAAATGGTATTCACATGTTAGGCCTCTGTTCTTAATTGAATTTTTGCTTCTTTATTTAGAAACAAAGATTTCTTGATAAGGTTAAATTGGTTTTAAGCAGAAGCATATTCTTAAGAAATTAATTTTCATATTTTTTCACTGGTACTCAGTTGTAAGTGAATGTCATAACGTGTGGGATGACAATACTGCACATTTTGTCTCTGTTCAAGGGATACAGCACAAAGCTGATGAGTAAAGCTCAAGCTGGAAAAATATCTATGGCAACAATGTGCTTTCATTTTGATTTTTTCATCATAAAATGGCCTGTGAATACCTAGAATTAATTCAAGTAGACATTTAAAAAAATTCCTTGGGCAATAACTTCAGATGTACCTCATATACCTAAGTTACAGAAGACATTTAGACATTAAGGTCTTTTAGACAGCAATTGATCTAGTTCGTTTGCATCTAAGAGAAATTTCTTCTAACTTGCTAAAATCTTCTGTTGCAGAACATTAAGGTAGGTGGTAAAACCTTTCTGCTCTTGAAATTCCTGGTTTTGCTTCTTAATCAATCACATCAATGAATTATAAAGATTTTCTCAACTGGACTTCTGAAACTCTTTTAGGGCATATGAAATTTTTAAGGAGTTAGTCCATAGTTAATAATAATAATGATGATGATGATAATAATAATAATTTAATTAGTCAACAGAAAGTGCATCATTGGGCACCTGGGTGGCTCAGTGGGTTAAAGCATCTGCCTTCGGCTCAGGTCATGATCTCAGGGTCCTGGAATTGAGGCCCAAATCCAGCTCTCTGCTCAGCAAGGAGCCTGCTTCCTCCTCTCTCTCTGCCTGCTTCTCTGCCTACTTGTGATCTCTCTCTGTCAAATAAATAAATAAAATCTTAAAAAAAAGTGCATTGTTAGTTTCTCGGTGTAGCTAGTCCATTGATAAATTAAACATGATTTAAAAAATAAATTAAGCATGGTTGTTTCCATATTAATAACAGGTATACAAAACAGTTGTTTTCAATTTCAATTGAGTTTATTTGTAACAAAAAATAAAAGATTTAAAACATTGGCATAGTTTTACTTCCCAAATTAAAGAATTCTTTTTATTACAATTATTACTGTTCATGGATTTATCACATCAGTAAACCCTTGTTGATAATAAAGTATTCATTTAAACTTAGGAAATTTGCAATTAAATTTAGGAAGTTATTTGTCACTCTTTCATCTCATTGAGTGAGTAAACAGAATGAATATATCATCTACCAAATCCAATTTGCATTGTAATAATACAGTCATTATCCTATACTAAGAGATGCTGGAGAAAAATATTGAGAATGACTGGCTGAATATTTTACAGGAGTCCAGGATTTTAAGGATTTCTGAATTCAAATCCCAAGTCTTATAACTGATCATGCAGTTATCAGCTAAACATTGCTTATTCTCTGCAAAAGTGAAAGCTGAAAAATACTAAGTATAGAATTAAATGGGTAGTATCAAACCCATTTTGAGATAAATCTACTTGATAGGTATCTGAGAAACTATAACCCATTTAGAACCCACTTCTTTTAATATATTCATTTGGATGAAAACATGCATCATCCAAGATTTCTGATCCAGAAGCCATTCTCATCCACTGCACCTTTGACCTATATTAATTTCTTGCTTATAGATCTACTTTCTCTGCTGGACTGAGAGTTTTTGTAAGCACTGACTTTTCTCAAACTTTTTTGCACTATAAGCCTTACTTTATAGTACTTCATAATAAGTGCTCAGTAACTGCTCCTTGGCTCATATACAAAATGGCTTGACCATTCTTCAATGACTTTAAACCCCTAGGCACAAGAATTTAAAAATCCCTTTACAGCTTCAGGACCTTTCCAAGAAATAACCACAGGAGCAATAACAACGAAACCAAACCAAATGAAACCAGACCATCTGTATCTGATTACTCTTTATTCTCAGAAAAGTGGCTGGCTGCCTCATATGTCCATAATAAAATAAGGGGTGGGTGGGTCTTGGCTGGTTCTTTAGAGAATTATAAAGTTCTACTTCTAGATAACCTGAAGAAGTTGTTGGTAGAAAGATTAGATGTGTGTGTGTGTGTGTGTGTGTGTGTGTGTGTGTGTGTGTGTGTTTTAAGCCACATTAAATTTAAAAGAATTTGGAGATATTCAGGAGGAGGTATCAGGTTCAACAAGTCTAGTACACAGGAGAGAGGACTGGGATGGACATTTAGAATTGGTTATTCTGTGAGCTTTAAACATGCTTTATTAATACTCTTAAAACGTGATGTGTCTTAGTAAATGAATTTTGCTTAGAATATGCAAGTACTATAACTATTGTATTTACCTGCTTCACTCCAGGATAGAAATATTGATAATACCACTATTTCCTCAGGGATGAACATATTATTTAGGGAATACATACCTAAATAGAGTCATCTGAGCTAGTCATTTCTCATGAATTCCTATTACTTATTATATCAAATATAGTAAGTTTTTCTTAGATGAAACTTCATACAAAGGTTAAATTCCCAAAAGTGTAAGTGTATAATTCTTCACCAAAGAAAGAAAACATTCTTGGACCAAATTCATGTGTCCTTTAGTTTTAGAGATATGGAAGTTTTTGTTTATGTGCAGAATGGGCGACAGAGTAAGAAAAGCACCTCTTGAAAAGCCCAGCATAATTCCTGTCTACACAGGTGAAAAAGCAGATCTTTACCACACCTTGGTGCTACTATTAGTTGAATGTAAAAATCTGCCATTCATATGTTCCTCTTTTTTTTATGAAGGTTTTTATTCTAATTCCAGTATAGTTAACATGCAGTGTTATATCAGTACCAGGTGTACAATATAGTGATTCAACAATTCTATACATCACCAAGTTCTCATCATAAGTGTACTCATAAACCCCATCCCCTATTTCATCCATCGCCCATCCTCCTCTCCTCTGGTAACCATAAGTTTTTCTCTATATTTAAGAGTCTGTTTCTTGGTTTCTCCCTCTCTTTTACTCACTCTCTCTCTCTGTTTTTCCTTTGCTCATTTCTTTTGTTTCTTAAATTCTGCATGAGTGAAAACATATGATATTTATCTTTCTCTGATTGACTTATCTCATTTTGCATTATTATAAATTAAAAATGCAAGAAACAACAAGTATTGGCGAGGATGTGGAGAAAAAGGAAACCTCTCTAGCATCATCCATGCTGTTGCAAATGGCAAGATTTCATTCCTTTTATGGCTGAACAATATTCCACTGTATGTAAATACCACATCTTCTTTATATATTCATCTGTTGATGAATATTTGGGTTGCTTCCATAATTTGGTTATTGTATGTAATGCTGCTATAAACATAGGAGTGCACACATAAGAATATTTTGTATTTTTGGCATAAATACCCAGAAGTGCAAATACCCTGTATCATAATTCTATTTTTAACTTTTTGAAAAACCTCTATAATGTTTTCCAGAGTGGCTGCACCACTTTGCATTCCCACCAACAGTACACGAGGTTTCCTTTTTCTCCACATCCTCGCCAATACTTGTTGTTTCTTGCATTTTTAATTTTAGCCATTCTGGCAGGTATGAGTTGATATTTTAGTGTAGCTTTGATTTGCATTTCCCTGATTATGAGCGCTGTTGATAATTTTTTTCATGTGTTTGTTGGCCATCTGGTTGTCTTCCTGGAAGAAATCCACATGTCTGTTCATATGCTCTGCCCACTTTTGATTGGATTTTTTGGGGGTGTTGAGTTTTATAAGTACTTTATATATTTTGTATACTAAACCTTTATCATATATGTCATTTGTAAATATCTTTTCCCATTCATTACATTGTATTTTCATTTTGTTAGTGGTTTCCTTCACTGCCACACATTCTTCTCAAGTCCTAGATTTATCATTTGGCACCTCCACATCCAAACACGTGAGAGTGTGGTCAAAATGCCAAGGCCTCCCCTTCCAAAAGTCAATATGGTACAGTTATCTCCTTAAAATGTATTGATGCACTAGAACAGATGTGCATTAACATACACAGTGTATGCTTATTCAGAAAATTGTTTCACACAAGAAGATGACAAGGTTAGTATTTCAGTAGTTCAGGAAAAGAGGAACTATCAGATACTCTGTATTCATCTGAAGAGTTTAAAGTGTAAAACATCACCTGACTCTTGAAGAACTTTTCTGTGAAGGAAATGATGAGCTTTAAAATTGGAAAAACCATTACCTTTGTTGTAGGCATTAGGTCAAAAGAAATGGAGTCATAAGAGTCCCCTCTGAAGTATATAATAATTCATTTATTAAGTTATTAACAATGCTGTTAAACATGAGTCAACAGTATAATCTGGCTGGCACATAATGATCGCAAACTTCATTTATTTATTTATTTATTTATTTATTTATTTATTTATTTATTTATTTATTTATGATTCTTTCATTCCAGAAATTAGCTGAGACACAGGACTTGTCATATATAAACTCCACATGAAAACATGTTGATCTATCTCTTTAAAATATTAGAGTATTTTTTATTTTAAAGGATAATAATACCTTGCAGATTTATTATGGCAATTAAAGAAGAGAATAAGTGCAAAATACCTAGTCTAGAAACTGGGATATAATCTGCTAAAACTGGTAAAGTTCTTATGCACTGATGATAAAGACAATGATTACATTCAGTAACAAATTACTATATACTGCTTTCATAAAAATCAATTTTTTGCACAGTGCTTATACACATATATAACCATTAAGATAATCCTTACACAAACTAAAGAAATTCAGTATCTCATTTGAATGAAATTGTTTAATTATGCAGTTGTATTTGATGAGTCAAGAACTTTTACTAGCAACTATGGTGCTGGAAAAGATTTTGTAATCCTTGGGTTAGAAATCAATGATTAATAAGATCAATGTGAACATTTTATCATAGGGGAGATTTCTTTAGTCTACCATAAAGGGAAGAAAAAAACAAACAAAACTTTAGGTACACAGATTCATATGACATTTACAGAAGAAAGGGGGGACAGGCCCTGACCACAAAGCCAGAAATAGACAGTATGCTAGGTCTGCTGGAGCTGAACAAATATTCCTTTTCCATTGCTCTCAAAACAAGGAAAAGGTTCCTGTCAGGAAACTAGCACTCTATTACTGACCAGGTGGACCTTGTCCTTATAAACAAAACTTATTATAGAATCTTGCAGTCAGTGAGAGCTTATATCTAAATAGATCTCTGACCTGCCGAGGAGACTAAACGGCATACAAAACACCACTGAGATGGAAGAATTTCAAAATGTTCATATCACAAAGAATGCTGAAGCTTCTAAATGGCTCCATTTAATTATTTATGTCAAAAGGATGTGATGGCTATGTTAGAATCAAGGACTTATTTCAACCTTTACCAAAAGCTTTCTCTGTTCAGTGGGAATAGACAGAGCCCCTGTTACCTGAAATCTCACAGATTTATACCAGGGAGCTGATGGAGAACTAGGTGAAAATTGATGGAGAATTCTGACTTTCTCACTCATAAACAAGAAACATCAATACCAGGGAGGGCATACCACCATTTATTACTAGGAGATTCAGGTCTAATTCTACAATATATGAATTTCATGAACACAAAGAATGTCCCAAAATATTTTCAGTGCTATATATGAATGTTATTACCATTTGAATCAAAAGTGCACTTGGACCATTGCTGGCTCTGTCTTAGGTTTAAAAATGTCAACTATATTTTTTTAAACTCAAGTTAAATATAAAAACAAATGTCCAGGAAATTAAGAAATGAATTCTTAAGTAGCAATTTTTTCCCCAGTATCCACAGAATTTTGTTAATGTTCACAGGCAAATAATTCCAACACACATGCTGGTAATCTGGAACTCTCTCTTTTCCCTCAATAGATTTGGGGAAACACACATATTATGCTATTATAATTATGACTGTTTTGCAATTTGCAAGTATTTAGTATATGCTAAAAATTATAATGGACCCTATTCCTCATTTGTTGAAGAAAATCAAGAATATTATCGAATTCTGGCATGATATTTCATCCCCTTTCTTCTGCTGTTTTAATGGCAAACCAAGAATTTATGCAAATAAATTTTAGAAATGATGCACCCATTTCTCTAGGGACCCACTTCTCTAGGGCTGGTAACTTCGGTCAAATAATAAGCATACTAATTTCATATCCTTTATTGTTTCACTTATTATGAGCATGTATCTGAAGAGAAGTTGTTAAAATATTGATAAAAGTTGATAAAATGTTATGTCATTTTAAGTTTCCTCATTTCATAATAATGTATCCTCATGCATTGACAACAACTGAATTTATTTATCAGATCGATAAATATGGCCTTCTAGAAATGTTTACTTTTACTTTTTGTGTCTACATGTTTCAACTTTTATGTACCAACCCCATGTAAATGAATGAATAATATGAAGTTTTTTAAATATGTAAAAGAATTCATGCCAAAGCTAGCAATGATCTCTGCAAAAGAAAACAGTGATATGGGTTTGACAGCGAGGGGTAAGTATGGAAAAATTGTGACCAGATTTTTGTTGCTCTAAAACACAGCAAGAAGCATACACCTAGTGCCCATATTTTAATGGTTTTGGACCTTTGCAATCTGTTACACTTACCGTATGTGAAAATTAGGTTAGCTTTATTTTATTTTTTTTTTAAGATTTTATTTATTTGACAAAGAGAAACACAGCCAGAGAGGGAACATAAGCAGGGGGAGTGAGAGAGGGAGAAGCAGGCTTCCCGCAGAGCAGGGAGCCCGATGTGGGACTCGATCCCTGGTCTCCGGGATCATGACCTGAGCTGAAGGCAGTCGCTTAACCAACTGAGCCACCCAGGCACCCCTTGAGTTAGCTTTAATCATGGATATATGTGTGTAGATGGGGGGAAAAGATGGTTAGAAAAATAGTAAAATCAGGTTATAAATGGAAAGATTTTACATATTCTTCTCCAAAATGAGAAAA
Organism: Spilogale gracilis; assembly: GCA_004023965.1. Classification (NCBI taxonomy): domain Eukaryota; kingdom Metazoa; phylum Chordata; class Mammalia; order Carnivora; family Mephitidae; genus Spilogale; species Spilogale gracilis. The sequence goes on from PITA01009418.1 coordinate 9,209, forward strand.
GTAAGGGGATTTGTGACATTAAACTGAATATGGACAGTAACCCAGGTGTATGTGTGTATATATATATATATATATATATATGTGTGTGTGTGTGTGTGTGTGTGTGTGTGTGTGTGTGTGTGAATAATATTAATTGCATAATTATATTAATATATTATATATATTATTCAATCATGAAAAAAAAGAAAACATACATTTGCAACATGGATATACCTTGAAAGCATGATGCTAAGTGAAATAAGTAAGAAAAAGAAATATTTTGTATTACTTATTTGTGGAATCTAAAAAAACAGAACTCACAGAAACAGAGACTGGAATGGTGGTTACCAATGACTAGGAGGTGAGGAAACAGGAAGACGTTGGTCAAAGGTTATAAACTCCAGTTTCTTCACACTGTCCTGATGTGCTTGGCCTATACTCTGGCTGATCATTTGTTAAATATTTATAGTAGCATGCCTGACTATAGGAATCTCTTTTCATGTGTGCTTTGGTTAAAACACATTTATTTCTGCATCATCATGTTTGATCTTGTACAAACTTATTAATTATTATACACACTTATTAATTAAACAATATGAGTATCTTTGGCTAAGTATAACACATCTGTTGCTGAGCCAAATTCCACTTAATCATCCAATTTATGATTATTATTGCAAATACCTAAGTGATAAATTCTCTATCTTTTTTTGAGTTATTTTGATGTGTTATTTTAAGCACTTTGTATATATTATTTTACCTTCAAGCAACTCTATGAAAAAAGTGTGATTATTATTCTCATTTTACACATAAGAATAAAAGAGACACAAAGATGTGAGACACCATCTTGGAGTTCACACAACTATAATTAGTCATAGAGCCAGAATTTGAACCCAGGCACTCTTACTCTTATTCTAATATTATATAGTCATTATATATTTGACTATAATTGTATTTTATGGTTTTATAGCTAGAATTTGGCAAATCAGACTAATTATCTTGGGGATAGTTTCTTCATTTCATTCTCACTAAAATCATCAAAAAGAACCAATGATTGGTTCTGTTCTCTAATCCTCATTTATGCAGGATCTGTAAATTATTTCCACTTCCATGTTACCAAATCAAATATTTGGACAAATAGAGTAATGTGACCCTGTGTAGGACTATTCAAACCAATCTCAAACCTTAATAAATTAGAAGATGCATATAAAAATGTGGCTAGAGAAAAGAGTTAAGATTTAACATGGTGTCACCCAAGTAGCCAAGAACAGAACTCAGGTAGACAAGTTCATGGATCTTTTCAAAAGTATAAAATACTTTACTTTATATGTGATCATACATTCAGTAGGGATTCAGTAGGAACTGAATGAATGTGGCTCCCCAAAATTTTCAAATAACTCACTAATCCTATATTTGTAAACATCTTTTTCTCTCCTACAACTTCTTGCTTCAGTATTCCTTAAGTATGAGAATGGCCTTATGCCAAAAATATAGTGGCATTCTTGACATCCTTTTCCATTACTACATACCACAGAAAATTAAGAATAAATTATTGGCCCTGGGATCATCCAAACAGAAGGCTCATACTTGGTCAACCTGTTTGAATTGTAGTAAAGAAAAAAAAAATGTATCATACATGGAGATCTTCTTAGGTTCTACCGAAAAAGAAGAAAGTGATTATGATTATCTGTGGTGACATAAGTCAAATTGAGAATGAAATGTTTTAATTTATGAAATAGTTGGTTACTTGCCTTGAAAATTATAGTTATACATCATTATTTTTATATGTATGTGTATGTGCTTATGTATGTACATATCTCCCTAATCAAAACTGGAAAAAAATGGCTGCAAATCATTTAAAAGTTACTGGAGAGACATTGAGGGAAATAAGGAATTACAACCAATATATATGATCTAAATGAGCAGGTGTTTTTTATGAGAGGAATCTTGCCTAATCCAAACACATTACAGGGACACAAAATATAGTCCTACAAAATTTGTTCACATAATCTTTTTTGTATAAAATTTTAAAAGTCTCGGTGATTCTAGCATACATTTATCTGAATTTTCTGATGTTTTTAGTCAGCCTTGGAAGAAAAATACATTACTATATCTCCATTTGTTCACAGACTATTAGAAACATTTGAGTTTATCTTGAAGTTGCCAGTAACAAAAGTAATAATGCCAGTGTTCACTGGATATTTACCCCAAAGATATGGATGTAGTGAAAACAAGTACCATATGTGCCCCAATGTTCATTGTAGCAATGGCCATAATTGCCAAACTGTGGAAGATCCAAGGTGTCCTTCAACAGATGAATGGAGAAGAAGATATGATTCATATATACAATGGAATATTACACCTCCATCAGAAAGGATAAATACCCAACTTTTGTAGCAACATGGACAGGATTGGAGGTGATCATGCTGAGTGAAATAAGCTAAGCAGAGAAAGTCAAGAATCATATGGTTTCACTTATTTGTGGAGCATAAGGAGTAATATGGAGGACAGTAGGAGAAGGAAAGGGAATGTGAACTAGTTAAATCAGAGAGGGAGATGAAACATGAGAGACTTTGGACTCTGAGAAACCAACTGAGGGTTTTAGAAAAGAAGGGAGTGGGGGGTTGAGTGAGCCTGATGGTGGGTATTAAAGAGGGTATGTATTGCATGGAGCACTGGGTATGGGGCATAAACAGTGAATCTTGGAACACTAAAAAAATAAATTATTATGAAAAAATAATGCCAGTGTTCATAAAAAGAAATAAACGGCTGTAAAGAGAAGTATTAAATAAATGCTTAAAAGTGTCTGAATACGTTGTTTCATGGTTTAGATCTAGAAACTAAGATTCTATTTAAGTCCTTTTTTTCTATATATTTTCTGTAGCTTCCTTTGTCTCCTCTCTTTTTTTTCTTGCTTTTTCTATGCTCTCCTACTTTTTTTTCTTCTTTTCTTTTTTTTTTTCCCCAAAAAATTGGTGCTGCAATGCTTATGATACAGGACATCTCCTGGGCCTATCACCTTTAGCATGCAAAGGGGCAAAAAAGAAAAGGGAAAATTTTAATTCTGAACAACTGTGTATACTGAACACAGTTTTGGTATGAAATCTCAGGCTTGGAAAACAGAAATCTTTGTCATACAATATACGCTGAGTTTATTATACTATTTCTAGTGTGCCTAAATCCAGCAGGATGACAATGATATACCCCCAATTATAAAGTGTGCAAGAAGAAACTATTGTACTGGGAGTGCTGGTTTGTTATGCTTTGTCAACATATGGCAAGTTAAGATCTTCACTGTCCCTTATCCTACCTCATCTCAGCCAGTTGCATAATTTGGAGACTTCCATTTGCAACATTCCATGTTAGGCATGACCCTTTGGACAGAATAGACAACTGTGACTTAGAGATATAAGGGAATTTATTGAAAAATATAATGTAGTCTCATAAAATTGTTGATGATATAAGGGTGTAGCTAAAAGACTTAGAGGACATTGGGATCCTCTTTCTCTTTTTATTCCTTTTTTTTTATGGATTCTCTCTCTCTCTCTCTCTCTCTCTCTCTCTCTCTCTCTCTCTCTCTCTTTATAAATAGACTAGATTCCTCCAAAGAGGATAGACCAATGCCATCAACAAATATGGACACATTTTTGGATTTTGTGTACTTGAGAGGGCCTGAATCTTGCTTTTGATAGTTCCAGTTCAAACATTATATTTTCTATTTTTTATTTTCTAACTTCAGTCAGGTGACTATCACATAGCCAGTCAATTGTAGTACACAGAAAAGAATCTCAGAATTCCCTGTCTATGCCTCAGGGCCACTGCAAAGAAGGAGAAATTGCTGGGAGCAGGTACTACTCTGTTGAGACTCTACTGTGTTCCTTGTCCTTAGTTTCTTAATAATTATTCCATTCTTATTTTACTGAGCTATTTATTTAACAAATTTTTCAAGATGATTATGTGAGTGTTAGTGTATTTTGTGAATTTTTGAACATTTTCAAATGTCCTCCAATTATTCTGCACAAAAAGTTTTGCTTGCTACTCTGAAAGTTCTTGTAAGTTTACACTACAGGGATTTGTGCATGCATCTCACACAAGATTTAATTGAGCCTTTCTCAATCCCACCTTTTCTTGCAGATATTGAGGTTTCTTGGTAATGGTATATTTTCCACTTCTTAGAGCCAGTATAAGAATTTTCTTTGAAAATTAATCTTTTTTTCTTTTTCTTTTTTTTTTTAAACAGGGGAGAGTATGTATGCAGTCCCTCACTACCACAAATTATGCAGTGGAGTTTGCCACATTGGGGAAATTGCACGGGTCGGCACACCCACAGTGCAATTGACAAACAAATCTTATATTTCCAAGTCCATTCAGTAGAAATACAACATCAACGGGGTGATAAATACAGGTATTTATGCATGCCGGGCTGGCTCACATGGTTAAGCATCTGCTTTTGGCTCAGGTCATGATCTGGAGGTCCTGGGATCAACTCCACATTGGGCTCGCTGCTCAGGGAGCCTGCTTCTCCCTTTCCTCCCTGCTTCTGCTCTCTCTGGTTGTCTCTGTCTTGTATGTGTGTGTGTTTAAAGCATCTTATATAATAGGTGATTTGTTATGAATAGAATACAGTAATGGAATTCTGGTATTTTCACCTAAATTAAGTATTTTATTGGATTTTTTTTTACTCATTTACATTTTTTATTAAAATACTTGCTTGATATTCCTAATACCATTTTGATATATAATTTCTGACTTTTGTTTTCCCTCTGTATTTCCTCTCTATCTTCTATATTTTAATACATGAATTCTGTTTCTGCTATTGAATTTGATTCTGCTTCACAACAGTTATCTGGGAGGTGTTCATTTTGTTTTCTCTGGGTGTATTTTTCTAAGTCAAAAAGTGTGTGTGTGTGTGTGTGTGTGTGTGTGTGTGTGTGTTATTCAAGTAATGGCTAACAAAAACCCAGATCTTAGCATAACCAGGAGTTATAAGTCACTTTCAAAGTTATCAAAGTTCTTTGGGTAAAAGTGATAGAAGCATAACCCAAACAAGCCTGATTAGAACAGCCAAATCCATCTTGAAAAAGAAAAACAAAGCTGGAGGCATCACAGTTTCAGATTCCAAACCATCTTTCAAACCTGTAGTCATCAAGACAGTATGATATAGGCACAAAAACGGGCACATAGATAAATGGAACAGAATAGAAAGCCCAGACATGGACTTAAAACTCTATGGTCAACTAATTTTTGTCAAAGCTAGAAAGACTATCCATTGGAAAAAAGACAGACTCTTCAACAAATGGTGTTGGGAAAACTGGACAGCAACACGCAGAGGAATGAAACTGGACCACTTTCTTACACTATACACAAAAATAAATTCAAAATAGATGTATGGTCTAAATATAAGACAAGAATCCATCAAAATCCTAGAGGTGAACACAGGGCAGCAACCTCTTTGACCTTGGCTGCAGCAACTTGCTAGACACATCTCTGAAGGCAAGGGAAACAAAAGCAAAAATGAACTATTGGGACTTCAACAAAATAAAAAGCTTTTGCACAGCACAGGAAACAACAAATCTAAATTGCAACCCACAGAATAGGAAAAGATATTTTCCAATGACATACCTGATAAAGGGTTAGTATTCAAAATCTATAAAGAAGTTATCAAACTCATCACCCCAAAAAACAAATAATCCAATTAGGAAATGGGCAGAAGATATGAACAGATGTTTTTCCAAAGAAGACATACAGATGGCCAACAGACACATGAAAACATGCTCATTATCATTCATCATTAGAGAAATAAAAATCAAAACCATGATGAAATACCGTGGCACACCTGTCAGAATGGCTAAACTTAGCACAGGAAAAAATAGATGTTGGAATATATGTGAAGAAAAAGGGACCCTCTTACACTGTTGGTGGGAATGTAAGCTTGTACAGCCAATCTGCAAAACGTTACAGAGGTTCCTGAAAAAAATAAAAAAATAGAACCACCCTACAACCTAACAATTGCACCCAAAGGATACAAAAATACTGATTTGAAAGATCACAAGCACCTGATATTTATTAGCAATTAGCATTAGCAACAACAGCCAAATTATGGAAGCAGCCCAAATGTCCACCAACTGATGAGTGGATAAAGAAGAGGTGATATACATATATACAATGGAATAGTACTCAGAGTGTATTATGCTAAGTAAAACAATTCAGTCAGAGAAAGACAAATGATTTCACTTTCAGACCATATGATTTCACTCATATGTGGAATTTAAGGAACAAAACAGATGAACGTAGAGAAATGGAAAAAAAATTAAAAAGAAGAAGAAGAGAAGGAAGCATACCATAAGACTCCTAACTGTAGAGAACAAACTGAGGGCTGATGAAAGGAGGTTGGTAGGGGGATGGGCTAAATGGGTTATGGGCATTAAGGAGGGCACTTGTGTTGAGCACTGGGTGTTTTATGTAAGTGATGAATCACTACATTCTACTCCTGAAATCAATATTACACTGTATGTTAACTAGAATTAAAATAAAAATTTGGGAAAAAGAAAAGAAAACAAACCCAGCCAAGCAAAAACAAAAACAAAAATGAACAACAAAAAACACCTTAATTTCTTCACATTACTAAACTTTGTGAAAGATTGCAAAAAACTAGGTTATAAATAATTGAAGCCATGGACCAAACACTGTAAAAATCCTTTTTTGTATATTTGTTTCTTCTCCTTTCTAAACCTTGGTTTATTTTGTTTATGCTAGCTATTCCTGTATGTTTGCTATTGAGATTTTTAAGTAGCTGCGATTCTAATCCTTATGGTGTCCTGCCTATTAAAAAAGACTCCTATCCATCAGATTTAGAAAAAAAAAATTAGGGAATTATTTTGTTTGGCCTGGAGTAGGTCACGCACCATCTTAGTGAGTAGGGATTTTTGTTTACTAAAATTTCATGGCTGCACTATAAATCACAGAACATTTACACAAAAGAAGAGGAGGGCTATTCCATACAGAAAAGATGATAAATGCTTAACAGTTTTCCCACAATTACATACCTGATAGCCATAGAATATGATTTGGACGTGGTAATTATGACTATAAATTCTATAACCTTTGAAAAACAAGTTGGCCACGCTCAAAATTCTGAACTTTTCATACACATTTTGCTGCATAAATATGCTCATTTCCCACTATATCTAGATTTTAAACTACTTGAGGGCCAGATATATGCTTATTTTTTCTTAAAACTCTCCTAGTATATAAAAAAAAATTTGTACCGAGAGTCAGAGTACATGTATGCAATTGGCTTGTAGCCCAATTGTAAACATATTTCTTTAGTATATCTAGCAATTTTCCTATTTGTCATATGCACATGCAAAAACCTTCCTTAAATACAGTAAGAATAAAAATAATGGAATAGAGAGAAAGATATAAAATAATAGAATGGGTAAATTGTTCTAAAAAGCAGTAATTTGAACCACTGATATCCATCACTGCATAAAAATAATGGAGAGCTCTGGAAAATATTGAACTGAGAGTCCTGGTTATTAATAAGTAGATCTATAAAACTCAGGGTAAGAAGACTATTATGACAGATATATTGTACTCCTTCCAGCAGTGACTTAACTTTTTTTTTTTTTTAAAGATTTTATTTACTTGACAGAGAGAAACACAGCCAGAAAAGGAACACAAGCAGAGGGAGTGAGAGGGAGAAGCAGGCTTCTCACTGAGCAGGGATCCCGATGTGGGACTCGATCCTGGGTTAAGTAGTCGCTTAACCAACTGAGCCACCCAGGGACCCCAACTTTTTAGTCATTACTCAAAGTTTTACTTTGTGAGTTTATTTTAGAATCAGGTGTGCAATTATATAAATGACTGATTATTTTAACTAAGTGGTTTTGTGTGGTGGTCAAATTACTGTAAGCCTTGATGCTAGTGTGTGTGTGTGTGTGTGTGTGTGTGTGTGTGTGTGTGTGTTTAATTTATAGACTCTAGATTCATGCTGAATAATTATTTGGGCAAAAAATAGATACAGAATAAAAATTTGCCAATTTGTAAAAATATTTTCTCATAAACATACCTTAAAATCTCTAAGATGCCTGTTCAAACACTTTTTTTTTTTTTTAAGATTTTATTTATTTACAGAGAGAAACACAGCCAGAGAGGGAACACAAGCAGGGGGAGTCAGAGAGGGAGAAGTAGGCTCCCTGAGCAGGGAACCTGATGTGGGACTCGATCCCAGGTCTCCGGGATCATGACCTGAGCCGAAGGCAGTCGCCCAACCAACTGAGCCATCCAGGTGCCCCCAAACACTTATTTTTTAAAAATAATTGAACATATCTTTGATGATATGCTTTAACAGAGTAGGACAAATTTATTTTTTCTTACTAATGCAGACTCAAATTAAATTTATGAAATCTTAGAAATAAAGGACACCCCAAGAATCCTACCATACAGTGGGGGAAATTTTCCTATTCAAATATTTTAATATGGAATGATTGTACCTAAGAAATCACTGTTACAGTTGCCAAACATAGACAAAAATCCCACCAAATAATATTGTCAGGCACATCCTCTCAGTTTGCATCAGTCTCCAAAACAATGATATCATTTATTTGTGGCTGCTTTTATTTCAGATGTAGCCACACTTCCATGCAGAACTGACCAGATTGGTGGTGGTTGTTAAACACCTTTTGAAGACATAATGGCATTGCCTGTGAAGATTTACTTTGTGAAAGGCTTTGAACTCAGCACCAGTACTGGAAGCTTTTCACAGCATACACGAGGGGATTCCTTGTTATGCCAATTGCAAGCTTTACCACAGCTGTGACACAAAATCTGGAAGTTTGTGTTGGAAAGGCAGCAATAGGCACAGATGTTGGGAAACGATATCAAGCATTTTTCAGTCACCTTATGGAGATGACAACACACACACATAGACACACACACACACTCAAATTAGCTTACAAAAGAGTCCGAGTTTCTCCAAATCCTGGTCCCATGGGGCTTGGTTACTTAAGTATTAGAGGAATCTTTATCATTACGGGACTCCTTCCTGCCTTTGCAAGGACTGATGATTTGGAAAATCTAAATTTGCTTGCTTTGTATCTTCCAAGTCTACAGCTGAGGTTGGGCAGGCTTTCAAGATGAGCTACTTGAACAAATAGAACTGCAGGCACAGATCCAACATTTCCCAGGGTGCACTGCAGTCTATTTAACAGAGCGAGCTCCTTAGCATACAGAGAATGGCAGGGCATCTTATTTACCTTCACTTCGGATTGTGTGTTTAATGCACCCAGAATAGACAAAAGACAATGTGACTGCTAGGATCTGATTCACATTAATTTGTAGCAGATGGGAGAACCCATGTTTTTTCCAAGATGTTTGTGGTAAAGCAACCCTTACTGTAGAAGAAAAAAGAAATATGGCATTCAGCTGTTTGCTATATTGGACGTTTATATTAATATATTTTAGAAGCAATTATTTTATTAAGTGATTTTAATATAGTGGGTGTATGGGATTAGCATGGTGTTATGTTAGGCTGGCCTAAATTAAAACTGTGCAAAACTAGCAAGAATGTGATGTAATTGGCAAAATGTCTTTTCTCCCCTTTGAATGAGGTTTTGAAACCTACCACATTTTCAGAGAATTCATATTGACTCCAAATGGCCTAGGAAATATACATTTTAGAAATGTTCATGTTGAAATGTTAGTGCTTATGAAACTGGAGCATCTTCCTCAAGGGCCCCTCTGATATTTTTCTATTTTTTTTAACTCACTCTCTGTCATGTTATTTGCTTGGCTCAAGAATTTGTGGGACATCTGGTTGGCATTGCCCTAATTACACATTAACTGTAGATGTATGAGTTAGTAGCATTTTCTACTAAACCTGACTACATAGGCATAACATTAAGTCAGCATGCAAAAAGACATCCTAATTCTCCACCGTATTCACCAAACGCATATGAAGCTGTTAGTTGAAAAAGGCCACTAAGCGATTTTTAGCAACATTGACACTATATTTATTTAGCTAGCCTTACTACATATAGAGGGAATTTTAATATGAATTAGCTATTTCTAAGAGTCAACTCTTATCTAGGTATATTTTTTCATAAACATTCATATCATGACCAAGTTATTAAAGCTTTCTTATCTGATAATTTTCACTTCATTTTTTGAGTAAGGCTAAAATAGATTCTCATGTTCTCTATATCAAACCAAAAGGGATTATTTAAACATTGTATAAATTTCAAAGTGATCCATTTGTTTTCAGAATTCACAGACTCTTCTTAATTTTAAAAAAAAAAAAAACCTCATTTATGTAAAAGGTAATTTAAGCATTTTAAAAAAAAAGGTTTTTAATACATATTATCTAAAAACTTATTACTTAGGAAATTAAGCCCTTCCTTCATGAATGAACTAATATCAATTGGCAAGTAATATAAAATGTGCAAAAGACCTAGAGCAATCATAATGAGAAATTTATATTTATAACATCTCATTTATCCTCAGAAAACATTGATGTTGAATATTATATCTTCCATTCCCTTCATAAACATCCACAGGTACAACTTGACATAGATTCAGAGTTTAATGACTTGATATTCCTAAAAAGTGCTGGTTCCCCTCATTTTCTTGAACTTTAAATGCTGGGGTAGATCAGAACTTGGTCTCTTGGCCACCTCTCTATGTAAATCCACTCCCTTTGGAATCTTATAAATTCTTTTTAAACCATGTGACCCTATTGATTAATCTCTTATTCTTGAAACATGTTGTCTAAGCTTCAGTAACATCTACTCTCCTGATAGGATACTCTCCTATTTCTATTTGCCTCTTAGTTTACTTTCCAGATTTTTCTTATTTGACTCTCTCATAAGGAATTGTCCTCAGTTTCTTGCCATTTTTTTGTCCTTTTCTTAGAAAATCTTCTCCATTATTAGGCTTCAGGTATCCTCTATATATTGAAGATTCTCAATTCCATTACTGATAGGTCATCATTTTTAACCTACCAAATTGAAACTGTTATCTGATTGATCCAAATTCACTTTTGATCTGATGTATTTCAGCTCCTATCATAAAAGTGATTTTTTAAAAAAATAAATTCTGAGCATGTTAGTTCATGCTTAATATCCTTAAATGGGTTCTCATTGATCTTAGATAAAAACTAAATTTCTTATCTAGTCCCTGGGAACTTCACTACCTTAATCCCCTAATTCAATCCCTCCTGAAACATATAGTATTTTGATTCTTTCAGTTTCTTGAATAGTGAATATACCTTATGGCCTCTGGGCATTTGCATATACTGTACCTTTTTTATGGGAACACATAATTTCTCCTTTTCTCTTGGGTAAGTCCAGAACATTTCTTAGATATCAGCTTTAATGTCAATTTAAGAGCAAGGTTTCCCTGACCGAGCCCTTTACCTAGGTTCCCTGACCTAGCCCTTTACCTATCACATTTAATTTATTTATTATTTAAATGTCTATATTTCCTCCCTCAATAGTCCTTGAAATTGAGAATTATATTATCAGAACCTACCATAACTCTATCATGCAGTACATATTTGATTAATGTTTGCCAGGAAAAAAGGCAAAAGAAATTGCCTCTACACACTAGGAGTTCAGGTTGGTGGGAGAGATGGGTAAGAAAACAATTAAAAAGAATATAGAGAAAGAATGAAGTTCTTGAGAACAAGACCAGAAAGTTTATTTCAAATCTAATTAGAGAACTAAATTTTGACATAAGATTCTATCTCAGGAATGTATGGTCTCAATGAAGTATGTGGTAAGTGAGAAGAATACAAGCATTTAAGAAGTTGGGAGAGAAAAAATGTAATTAATAATTATCACCATATGATGAAAAATGACTTTTCTAACAGAAACATAATTGGGCTTGTGGACGTCTGGGCTATGCTGAGAGCCCACCTGAGCCTACTGATCATTAACTCAAAAACTTTAGACTTGAGTGTGTGATTTTTCTCCAATCATAATCAGTTGTTTTGGTGTAGGTGATGAAAATGTGAGTAGCTAAATTAGTACAGAATGAATTTTGAAAATATAGTGTAATACATCCTCTACCTAGCAGCAAAAGAAGGACAAACAATTCAGATTACCAGGATCAAAGATTTCCAAAACTCCTTTAGGGGATTTCTTAGTAAAGAAAGATTTGAAGAAAAAGTAAAATGGGACATCTCAGGCAAAGGAATGCACATGTGCCCACATCCAGGCATGTGAAAGAGAATAGTATGTTCAAGGATTTATAAGGAAGAAAATTAGGATGCTTGGAGCATGGGCCATAAAGTGATAGAAAGATCGGAATGCAGTGCCAGATCCTAAAAGACCTTTAAGAATGTGTTAAGGAGATTGGATTTATCTTAAAGATACAAGGTACTATTAAAGGATTTTAAATAGAAGAATGGTAGAATTCCTCTGGCAGTAGTGTGTAAAATGAACTTAAATGCAGAAGACAGTAAAATTATGCAATTGAAGCTATGCAATTAGGGGAAAATGAGTGAGAGACTGAATAAGGTGGTGATGACCAGATGATGATGATGATGATGATGATGATGATGATGATGATGATGAAGATGATGATGAATGATGATGAAAATGAGTTGGATTATTCTGACAGATTTCCAGGGACATTAAATAATTTTATACAAACCCAGAAGTCTTTACTGGTAAATGTAAAACTGACACCCAGACCTTGTTCCAAGACCAGTTCTCTTCATACTATTAATGAGAAGTTTCCCAAAGTTGGAGAGTATAACTTGCTCTTCCAATTTTTGTCGATTTTTATTAATGGATTTTATTTTTTAGAGCAGTTTTACATTCATGGCAAAACTGAGCAAAAAGAACAACGATTTCCTGTATACTCCCTACTTTTACTTATGCATAGCCTCCTCACCAGAGTGGTACATTTGTTTAATGAACCCACAATGATACATCATTATCACCCAGGGTCCTTAGTTTACCTTAGTGTACCTCCTGTGGGTTTGGCCAAATATATCCACCATTTATACTAGTTATGCTATACTCTGTATACTTATTATAAAATAGTTTCACCAGCCTAAAAATGCTGTGTCTGACCAATTCACCCCTCCCTCCACCTCCTAACCCCTACCAACCACTGACATCTTTCCTTTCTCCATAGATTTTGTCTTTTCCAGAATGCCATATTGTTGGAATCATATAGTATTTAGTGTTTTCATATTGGATTCTTTCACTTAGCAATTTGCATTTCAGGTTTATCCATGTTTTTTTATTGCTTGATAGCTCATTTCCTTTTAGTGTTGAATAGTATCCCATGGTCTGGGTGTCTCAGAGATTATCTATCCATTCATCTGCTGAAGGTATCCTGCTTGGTTTCAAATTTTGACAATTCTGAATAAAGCTGCTATTCACACCTGCATACAGGTTTTTGTGTAAACATGAATGAGAGTTCCTGTTGCTCTACATCTTTGCCAGCATTTGGTGTTGTCAGTGTTTTGGATTTTGGCTGTTCTACTGGAAATTTAGTGGTGTTGTGTTGATCTAATTTGTATTTCCCTAATGACATACGGTGTAGAGTATCTTTTCATGTGGCTATTTACTATCTTTACATCTTTTTTCATTAGACGTATATTTAGGGTCTCTGGTCCATTTTTAACTTTTTTCCTTATTGAATTTCAAGATGACTCTGTGTATTTTGGATAATGATCTTTTATCAGATGTCTCTTTTGCAATATGTCCTCCCAGTCTAAGGCTTGTCTTTTCATTCTGTTGACGCTGTCTTTTGCAACTTTATTCATTTTTTATCCTTGGTGTCTAGTTCCAGTATCAGTGATATGGGAGGAACTAAATGCAGTTGAATTATCCCATGTTGTTCTGAGCAGAAGTCATAGAAATGGTTCATGTGTCTTTTAGTAGCTATTCTTTTTACTAAAGAAATAAAGACAAATTAGAAATTTGGGCTGTTCATGTGGAAATAGTGGAAAAGAATTTCAGGATTATTTAATTTGACTTTAAAATAACACCCAAAGTGGGGTGCCTGCATGGCTCTTTCAGTTGTCAGATTCTTGGTTTAAGCTCAGGCTATGATCTCAGGGTTATGAGATCAAGCCCTGAACCAGGCTGTGCACTTAGCAGTCTGCTTGAAGGTTCTCTCCCTCCATCCCCCTGCCCACTCATGCATATGTGTGCTCTCTCTCTCTCTCTCGCTCTCTAAAATAAATCAATAAATCTTTAAAATAATACCCAATGTACTTAATTATTCCATCATATGAAATCATCTTATCACACCTTCTCTAAACTAATTAAATCATTTTGAACAACACAGTTGTTTGTTGATATCCTAATCTGAAAAATTTCTTAGTTCCCTTTGTTATTTTATTATGAATTCAGTATTCATAATCTGTCTGAAAACTGAACACTCTTAATAGTAGGGCCTGCAGGGCACCTGGGTGGCTCAGAGGGTTAAGCCTCTGCTTTCGGCTCAGGTCGTGGTCGCAGGGTCCTGGGATCAAGTCCCACATCGGGCTCTGCTCAGTGGAAAGCCTGCTTCCCCTCTTTCCATGCCTCCTTCTCTGCCTATTTGTGATCTCTCTGTCAAATAAATAAATAAAATCTTAAAAAAAAGTTAAAAAAAATAGTAGGGCCTGTAATCTCTTGTACCTTAAGTGATAAGAAATATGACACACAGCAAATGTGTAATGCCGTGTGAGATAGCAAGCAGAACAGGGCTATTCATTGTCAAGTGCCCACACTTTATTTATTTATTTTTAAAGATTTTATTTATTTAGTTGACAGAGAGAGAGATCACAAGTAGGCAGAGAGGCAGGCAGAGAGAGAGGGGGCAGCAGGCTCCCGGCTGAGCAGAGAGCCTGATGCAGGCCTCGATCCCAGGACCCTGAGATCATAACCTGAGCAGAAGGCAGAGGCTTTAACCAACTGAGCCCCCAGGCACCCAAGTGCCCACACTTTCACTTTGTAACCTAGGCAAAATCCAAAAGCTTAGATATGTAAGAAAATTAGTTGTTCTATCCCAGTTTTCTTAGCATTTAAAAGTATGCAAAAATAAAATGTAATAAAATTTTGAACTAAGAAGGGGAGTGATATGATTGAGAATAAAGATATGAAACCATCTGAATGGCTGTGCCATTATGGATGTTACAACTGACTTTCAAGATACTTAATGACTATACACCTTGAGACACAAGACCACTTGCACAAGCATCATATACATCACAGAAGTTATGATTTTAAAACCCACTGCCCAATGGTGTTATGGTTGAAATGTTTGTGTCCCCTCCCAAAATTTATAAGCTAAAATTCTGACCTCCAAAAATGATGCTAGTAGTAGGGGTGGCCTTTGGGAGTGATTAGTTCATGGGGATGGTGCCCTCAAGAATGTGATTGATGTTTTTATAAAAGAGATTCCACAGAGACCCCTTGCTCTTTATACCATAGGAAGATACAAGAAAGTCTGCCACCTAGAAGAGGGCCTTTAGCCAACCATGTTGAAACCTGGCTCCAGATTGATGAGAAAGAAATTTGTTGTTTCTAAGCTACTCCGTCTGTGGTATTTTGTTACAGCAGCCTGAACCAATGATAACAAATCGGTATTGTTATATATTTTAATAATTTTACTTTTTGGTCAGAATTTAAACTGCTATCTTACTCTGTCATATATTTTTATTGAGAAAAATCATTGGTGGGTTAAGAGAATTCATAAAGCTAAGTAGGTAGGCCTATAAGGTGTAATACATGGTGACAATATTAATAATGGCTGCTATTAAGAATGCATAATATGAGCTAAGCACTGATTTATCTGACTTTTTAAAAAAGACTTATTTATTTATTTTAGAAAGAGAGTGTGTGGGGGGAGGGGCAGGAGAGAGGAAGAGAGAATCTCAAGCAGACTCCCCGCTGAGCCCAGAGCCCAGCTTGGGGCTTGTTCTCCTGATCCTGAGATCATAGCTTGGCCCAAAATCCAGAGTCAGATTCTTAACTGACTGAGCCACCCAGAAGCATCTGATTTATCTGACTTTTAATAAATTAACTCATTTAATCTTTAATTCTATAGCACAAGAAATAAATTTTATTTAGCAAGAGCAAGCAAGGCTGGAAATTAATTAAGTTGATTAATTAAAACTAAAGTTCTTAAAAACTATGTTCTACTACCCCTGGTATAAAACTCAGATTCTTTACCATCAATGAACTATTAGATAAGAGTAGGTGTCCCAGTGTGTTATCACCAAACATCTGCTAAGTTGTGTTACCATCCTGCATTGCAACTCAGACAAGTATGCAAGTATCAGGAGAGTGTACTTCTTAAATTCATTCAGCTATTTATTCATTCATTTAATGAATATATATTAAATACTTATTTTCCAGGTATTATTCTATTCCAAGTGCTGGGCAGAACATATAAAATGTGTATATCTCCATTGAATGAACTAGGAATAATTTTTTAGCAAAAGTATGATTATTAACCTTGTGGAATATAAAATTAAAACAACTACATGTGAACAGAGGGAAAAGCTTTAACTAAGAATGTTTAGATGTTCTGCAATTTTCCTGTTAGCATTTGCCACTCATTCATTTACTTATTCAACTGCTATATATTACTAACAATCAAGCACTAATATATGTACAAAAGATAATGGAGAAATTTTAATACCCTGTTATGCAAGTTGAAATAAGATTTCTATTATTTAATTTGCATTCAATTCAAGTCAAGGACTACCAGTGTTCTCTTACAGCATAATTTCATAATTGCTTAGTAGAATTCAAGGCTAAAAGCAAAATTTGTATCTATACTTTGGATATATTTTGAAGATTTGTGGTAATAAAAGAACAAAGTTTATAGTTACCATATTAAGAATCTTTGCTACAGGGTGCCTGGATGGCTCAGTCAATTGAGCATCTGACTCCTGATCTCTGTTCAGGTCATGATCTTGGGGTCGTAAGATCTAGCCCCATGTTGGGCTCTGCTCTTTTGGAGTCTGCTTGAGATTCTTTCTCTTCCTCTCCCTCTGCCCCTTTCCCACTCACATACTCTGTCTCTAAATAAATAAATACAATCTTAAAAAGAAAAGAATCTTTGCTATGTAGCAAACATTCTAATTTGTATTTCAAATTATTATATCCTTTATTATTCATAAAAAGTATGAAATAGACATTCATTTGTTCTCTATATGCTGAAAATTCCCACCACCATATTTTATCCTTACTTTAGATGAGAAAACGTAAACTAAAGAAGTTCAGAACTTGCTTAAGATCACACATAATCATGAGCAATAAGTAACAAAGTCAGGATTTGAGTACAAGTATTTTTGCTTCCAATTCTAAATACCTCCAATAACATGAAACTATTTTCCTCTATGATCTGTTATTCATACAGAGAAAGTATATAAGGCATGCTTTATAGAATATCCTTCTGAACACATAATTTGGGAAATTAGTTCTATTCAATTTTACTGACTGACATCATTTGGCCAGAAGAAAACTAATGCCACATATAAAGGTTTACTGCAACGAGTATAAAAAAAGTCATTTGATATGTGTCCATCCAAATACCTCACTTTTGATCAACAAAACATGTCATAAGTAATATTTTAAATATAACACATTTTATTATTTTGTACTCACACAGTATTTTGTATTTTGTATTCACACAGAAAATAAGATTCTTAGGATACCTAACTTTAAACAAACATAGTATTTGTGAGGGAAGGGGGAGAATTGCCATGATGAGACCACTAATAAACCTGTGAAGCATTCTATGAGAGCAGAAAGTTTTTTTCATCTTTTTGAAATATTATCTATAATGCATATGTGCAAGTCTTCAGATTGCTAATATAACTCTACCTTCTCATCCTATTTAAGAAACATGAGACTGAAATGGAATTCTGCAGGAGATTAATAGAAAAAAAAAGATAATGAAAATGTGACTTCCATACAAAAGTCATCTTATCTAGAAAGAAATAGAGTTTGGCTTTGTAGAGCTGCAGCTTTGTACTTTTGAAAGTTATAGTCTTTCAACTTAAAAGTAATTATTCACGAATGAGTGAGGGAAATATTTTTTATGACAATAATGTACAATATATGAGTCATTTTGAGTGAGAGTTTTCTTATAGAATAATCCACAACATAGCTAAGAAGAATGTAAAGGGACAATATTTATTAACCTGAATATGAAGAAAACTTTAGTTATACAAAAAAAAGTATTAAAGTAAATCTTTTCTATGTAATTAGGTCATCAATAGCAAGGCACCCTGACAGATTTTAGGCCAGATAAACTAAATAGGACAATGTAGAGATTAAAAATTTAGACAAGCCAAACTAAGGAAAGCAAGACCAAAACTGTCATCACAAAAATGTAATCAGTTAAATGACTTATTAGAAAATCTAAATAGCATTGAAAAATTAGATACTCATGGGGTGCCTGGGTGGCTCAGTTATTAAGTGTCTGCCTTCAGCTCAGGTCGTGGTCTCTCAGAGGCCCAGGATTGAGCCCCGCACTGGGCTTTCAGCTGGGCAGGAAGCCTGATTCTCCCTCTCTCACTCCCCTTGTTTGTGTTCCTTCTCTGGCTGTCAAATAAATAAAATCTTTTTAAAAAAAAAGAAAAATTAGACATTCATGAAGTGTTCCTAAGTCCTCAAAAACATAAAAATTATACTGCTCTCTATGGTATTTATAAAGTCATAATATTTTCAACCTGTCACCTATATTAGTTATATTTTGAAAAACAAAAAGTATACAAAAGAAGAACCCAAATATCTACCTTATTTTCCATTACACTGAAACTACAAAAGAAAATCAGTTCACTCATATAGCCAATTATAGTATTTATGATCATGGGAAATACCCATGTAATTCTAAATGTGCAGCACCCAATTTCCTGAATGCACTCAAAAATAATTTTTCAAATGTTAAAACTTCTTTTTAAATTATGTTAACCATTCAGCTATTTCTTCTATTTTACAAGAAGACTCGTGAAAAAAAAATCTCAGATTTCCAAGTAAATTCATATTAGTGCTATCTGTGTTTTTAAAATATCTGAATTGGCTTTGCAGTAGAAAGAATAAATATATTTTTACACCAAGATATAACTCTAAATTGTTCCAGGTTTAGGCCAACTTAATGTCTGGGCAAAACATGGAATTTTAACCTTAATTAATTTATACATAATTATGCATAAACTGTAAAATTTTATTATTTTCCCACTGACAGACCAGTTAGAATAGTGAAGTAACCAATAACCAGTAAAGAAAATCTCTCTCTTTCTCAATATATATTCCTTAAGAACACTATGATCCTTTAAAACAATCCCTTCCATTCAGTAACTCATAAAAAGACAAATTATGGAATATTACAGCTACAAGTAAAACTTGAAAACCAGTTTACACACTATTACATATCTAGACTTAATATAGTCTTAGAAAATCATTCCTAAACACTATAACATCATTAGCTACCTATCCTTACCATTTTAAATACCATAAAATGTGAACATTGATTAAGTAGAGATGATATAAAACTGCCTAACCATTCAACTACCTAGAGTTTTAATAATTAGTGTTACTCAACATGTTTTAGCTGAATACTAATTCCATAAGACATTAGAAAGATTTAAATAAAACAAAGGCTTTTTGACAAAATAAGTTTGAAAAAAAAAACTATGTTAACCAAACTTTAAAAAATTTCTTCATGCAGAATTACATGGATAAGTTAATTTGTATATTGTAAATCCTTAAGAAAGGGATATACTATGCTGTTTTTACAAATGTGTTTAACCACAAAATATATCCAGAACACCTTATGGGCTAATGGTTTTGCAGGGTATATTTTGAGAAAACTGAATTTAATAACCTATACTGCATAGAAACAATAAAAAAATTAAATAGTCATTATAAGTGACACAAAATATTTAAAAGAAAACTTCATGAGTTAAGCAGATTACAACATAGAGTAATATTTATTTATTTATACTTACTATATTGTATGCAATGTTATGAAGGCCAATTTAAATGTAATAAAATTGCACTAATTCACTTTAAAAAAAAAAACAAGCATTACAACCATGCCCTGCATTCTACATTTAAATAAAATTTACATTCCATACCCTAATCTTAAAAACCTTCGTAAGTTTTGCACTAGATTAAATGTCCAAACAGTAAGGAAAAGATACATGGAAATCCACATTCTCTCCATAAAACTGTTCCTTGGACTTTGACTTCTCCGGTTAAATCTTCCCTTATTTGCCACAATATATTAAGAATCATGTTTTTCTTTATCTGTTCTGCCTTTGAAAGAAATTCCCTAAAGTAAGTTCTCTCCAGTTTTTGGAATGATATTGTCTTAAATTATTGAGGACAGATTTTAATACTGCATGTTTATCTTGTTACATTTTATTTGCTCCCACACAAAAAAATAAAACCAGAAATAATTTGAAATCACATGTCAGAAGGAAGCTATTAACTAGGTCTGATTTCTAAGTTGAAAAAGCATCCGGGGAAGGGGGGCAAGATGGCAGAGAAGTAGGAGACCCTGTTTCAAATGGTCTCCTGAAGTGAACTAAATATCTACCAGAACACCATGAACACCAATGAAATCAGCCTGAGATGTACGACTACTTATTCCTGGATCTCTATGGAGGTGAAGAGCATCAGCAGAGAGGTAAAACAGAGCGGGAGTGCTTGGACTCTTGGAGGAGAAACAGAAGGGGGAGGGAGCCACCAGAAGTGACCCATTGGAAAGTAATACCCCAATACTAATGTGCCCTGTGCTTGGGGACCAGCTTCAACTTGCAGTTTGGTTAAAAGCACTAAAAAACAAAAGGTCTTAAGAGGCAACTGGGGGAATCTGACGGTCACTGGCAGGGACATAAAACTGTGACCCCAAGCCAGCGGGGAGTCCCTGAAACTGTGCTAGCACCACCACTTGGGATAGGCGTGCAAAACCTGTGCTGGAGGTCTCTCTTCCCACAGCCTTCTGCATGACTGAGGGACTGCCAAGTCCGAGAGCACTCAGTGTGAGTGTGGACTCCACATAGTGGACCTGACAGTGACAGGCCCACATAAACAGATATCACTGGTGGTTTCTGTGGCACGGGAGTGAAGGGACAAGCGGTGGCCTTGGGCACCTTTTTTTCTGGTGACTGGGGATGTGCACTACCTGTGAGAGGTGGTGGCATGCATGGGAGAGTGCAGAGGTGAGTCTGTGTGTCCCAGACCATCCAGAGGAAGGCAGACTGAGGCTTCTCTCTGAAAGGAAGTCTGGGGCACAGACAGCTTACTTTGCTCTGACTCCAAGAAGCTGCAAAAAGCCACAAAAGAACAAAAACCTCTAAAGAACAAAAGACTGAAAAACCAGCTTCCATAGAGACCAGCCCCTTGATAAAGGGCAGGGTGACTCAGCCTAGATTGACTGAAAAACAACATGGCAGTCCCCTCCCCCAGAAGGCAAGCCAGAATAATAAGAGGAAAAAACCACCAAAGGGTCTCCATAAAACTGTAAAACTTCAACATCAGGGAAAAAACAATATATTAAGCTCCCAGTACTAACCCCAAACCTGTATATTTTATAGATACAGCTTTTCATTTTATTTTTTTAACTTCTTTTTATTTTTACTTTAATTTTTTTTTTAATTTTAAAATCATTCTCATGGTTCTTGTAGTTTTATTTTTTAATACACTTATTATTACAACTTAATATTTAATACAACTTTCAATAGTAAATTTAACTTGAACTTTTTTCATACATATACCTGTGTCTGTTTGTTTGTTTTCCTAATTTTTAAAAAATATACATAAAATATAAGCTTCAAGATAATCCTTCATTCCTATTCAATACTACCCCTATATATAAACCAATTATGATTTCCCTATATCTCTAGAAATTTGAGGCCTCTAACAAAAATAACAAGATACACCAAGGAGGAACTGAAATAGTTTCTTCATACATAATGAAGGCTTGTACTCACCTTCCAATTTTATTCTTCTGTCAGTGTTTCTGTGTAGTTGTTTTTGCCTTTGTACTATATAAATATTATTCTTGGGGGTCATTTGGGGTGGGTTCCTTTTTGCTTTTTCCCTTTTCTATTACTTTTGATAGTCTTTTTATTTATTCTTTTTTGTTTTTGTGCCATATAAATCCTACAATTGGGAACCATTTTGGCCAGGTTTTTTCTTGCTTTTTTTCTCTTTTTTTTCCTCTCTTTTTTCTTTCTTCTTCCTTTTTGTCAGTGACTTCCAAATGCTCTGAAACCTTCCAACAGGGAACTCACCTGGATCATGGTTGATATATTTAGCTATACATCCCTTCAAACACCTCTCACCAATATGACTTGGAAGAGGAACACCCAACAGAAGACTGCTACCCTGTCACAGAACTACTGGATATGTATATAAACAATATGACAGAAATGGAATTCAGGGTAGTAATCATCCAAGCAATAGCTAAGTTGGAAAAGACCATTAGTGACAAGATAGAATCTCTAAGGGTGGAAGTGAAAGCCAATCTGGCAGAGGTTAAAATTGCTATCAGTGATATCTAATCTAATCTAAATACTCTAACAGCTAGGGTAAATGAAGCAGAAGATCACATTAGTGATCTAGAAGACAGATTGAAAAGGAGGAACAGGAGAAGTCTTGAAACAAACAGCTAAAATCCCATGAAAATAGAATTAGGAAAATAAATGACACCATGAAACGCTCCAATATCAGAATCTCTGAGGGAGCTGAGAGAGAGAGAAGACTAGAAGACATAATTAAACAAATCCTGGATGAAAATTTCCCTAATCTGGGGGGCGCCTGGGTGGCTCAGTTGGTTGAGCAACTGCCTTCAGCTCAAGTCATGATCCCGGAAACCTGGGATCAAGTCCCACATCGGGCTCCCTGCTCGGCAGGAAGCCTGCTTCTCCCTCTCTCACTCCCCCTGCTTGTGTTCCCTCTCTGGCTGTGTTTCTCTCTGTCAAATAAATAAAATATTTAAAAAAAAAAAATTCCCTAATCTGGGGAATGAAACAAGTGTTCGTGTCCTAGAGGCAGGAGGACAGCTACCCTGCAAGTTCAACAAGGCTAGAAAAACCTCCAGGCACATAATTGTGAAATTCATGAAACATAAATTCAAAGAATATGTTTTAAGGGAAGCTAGGGGGAAGAGATCCCTTATGTACAGAAGGAGGATCATCAGAATAATGTCAGGCCTGTCCACAGAAACATGGCAAGCCAGAAAGGGCTGGCAAGACATATTCAGGAAATTAAATGAAAAAAATATGCAGCCAAGGATAATGTGCCCAGCAAGACTGACCTTCAAAATAGAAAGAGAGATAAAGAGCTTCCACGACCAACAAAGTCTAAAAGATTATGTGACCACTAAGCCAGCACTATAAGAAATGTTAAGGGGGGCTCTATAAAAGAGGAAAGAACCCAAGAGTAACACAGAAAATAAATTTACAGAGGCAATTTATAGAAATAAGAACTTCACAGGCAACATGATGTCAATAAAAATGTATCTTTCAATAACCACTCTCAACGTGAATGACCTAAATGCTCCAATAAAATGGCACAGGGTTGCAGACTGGATAAAATGACAGGGCTTGTCCATATGCTTTCTACAAGAGACACATTTTTAATCTAAAGATACATACAGACTGAAAGTGAGGAGATGGAGAAGCATCTTTCATACCAATAGATGTCAAAAGAAAGCTGGGGTAGCAATTCTCATATTCTCAAACTAGATTAATTTAAAGACTGTAATCAGACATACAAGAGGACACTATATCATTCTTAAAGGGTCTATACACCAAAAAGATCTAGCAATTGCAAATATTTATGCCCTCAACATGGAAGCAGCTAACTACATAAGCCAACCATTAAGCAAAATAAAGAGTCATATTGATATGAATACAGCAACTGTAGGAGATCTTAACACACCATTATCAGCAATGGACAGATCATCTAAACAGAAAATCAACAAGGAAACAAGAGCTTTGAATGACACATTGTACTCAATGGATTTCATAGATATATTCAGGACATTCCACCCTAAAACAAGAGAATATTCATTTTTCTTGAGTGCACATGGAACTTTCTCCACAATAAACCACAAATCAGGGCTCAAATGATACCAAAAGATTGAGATTATTCCCTGAATATTCTCTGACCACAATGCCTTGAAACTGGAACTCAACTACAACAAAAAGTTCAGAAGGAATTCAAATACTTGGAAGCTAAAGACTATCCTGCTCAAGAATGTTTGGATCAACCAGGAAATCAAAGAAGAACTTAAACATTTTATGGAAACCAATGAGAATGAAGATACCTCACTCCAAAACCTATGGGATATGGCAAAGGCAGTTGTAAAGGGGATACATATATAGTCATCCAAGCTTCACTCAACAAAATTGAAAAATCCTAAGTACACCAACTGTCTTTATACCTTAAAGAACTGGAAAATCAACAACAAATTAAACCAACCCCACACACGACAAGAAATAATTAAGATTCGAGCAGAGATCAATGAATCAGAAACTAGAGATACAGTAGAACACATCAAGGAAACTAGAAGCTGGTTCTTTGAAAGAATTAATAAGATCATAAACCATTGGCCAAACTAATCCAAAAGAAAAGGGAGAGGACCCAAATTAATAAACTTATGAATGAAACGCAAGAGATCACGACTAACATCAAGGAAATAGAAACAATCATCAGAAATTACTATCAACAGTTATATGCCAATAAGTTGGACAACCTAGACTATATGGATTCATTCCTGGAAACCTATACACTTCCAAGACTGAAACAGGAAGAAATTGACAACCTGAATAGACCAATATCTAGTAATGAGACCAAAAATCTCCCAAAAAACAAGAGCCAAAGACCTGATGGATTTCCTGGGGAATTGTACCAAACAAAAAGAAGAAATAATATCTATTATCCTGTAGCTATTTCAAAAAACAGAAACAGAAGGGAAACTTCCAGACACTTTCTATGAAGCCAGCATTACTTTAATCCTCAAACCAGGCAAAGACCCCATCAAAAAGGAGAATTTCAGACCAACATCCCTGATGAACATGGATGCCAAGATTCTTAACAAGATCCTAGCTAATAGGATCCAACAGCACATTAAAAAGATTATCCACCACGACCAGGTGGGATTTATCCCTGGGATGCAAGGGTGGTTCAACATTTGCAAATCAATCAATATGATATAACAAATCAATAAGAGAAAAGAGAAAAACCACATGGTCCTCTCAATTGATGTGAAAAAATCATTTAATAAAATATAGCATCCATTCCTGATTAAAACTCTTCAAAGTATAGGGATAGAAGGAACATTCCTCAAACTCATAAAATCTATCTGTGAAAAACCCACGCCAAATATCATTCTCAATGGGGAAAAACTGACAGCTTTCCCATTGAGATCAGGAATGAGACAAGGATGCCCACTCTCACCACTACTGTTCAGTGTAATGTTAGAAGTCCTAGCAACAGCAATCAGACAGCAAAAAGAAATAAAACATATTCAAATTAGCAAAGAAGAAGTCAAACTCTCTGTCTTCATTGATGACATGATACTTTTCCATATTATATGGAAACCTCAAAAGACTCTATCCCCAAACTACTAGAACTCATACAACAATTCAGTGATGTGGCATAATACAAAAATCAATGCACAGAAATTAGTTACCTTCTTACACACTAACAACAAAAATATAGAAAGGGAAATCAGAGAATCAATCCCATTTACTATAGCACCCAAACCAATAAGATACTTAGGAATAAACTTAACCAAAGAAGTTAAGGATGTGTACTTGAGGAACTACAGAACACCCATGAAGACACAAAAAGTGAAGAAGACAAAAAAGATGGAATAGCATTCCATGCTCATGGATTGAAAGAATAAACACTGTTAAAATATCTATACTGCCCAGAACAATCTGTATGTTCAATGCCATCCTGATTAAAATTCCACCAACATTTTTCAAAGTGTTGGAACAAACAATCTAAAATTTATATGGAACCAGAAAAGACCCAGAATTGCTAAGGAAATGTTGAAAAAGAAAAACAAAGCTGGGACATGATGTTACCTGATTTCAAGCTTTATTACAAAGCTATGGTCACCAAGACTGCATGGTACTGGCACAAAAACAGACACATAGACCAATGGAACAGAATAGAGAGTCCATATATGGACTCACAACTCTCTGGTCAAATAATCTTCGACAAAGCAGGAAAAAATATCCAGTGGAAAAAGGAAAGTCTCTCCAATAAATGTGTTGGGAAAATTGGACAACTACATACAGAAGAATGAAACTCGACCATTCTCTTACACCATACACAAAAATAAACTCAAAATGGATGAAAGACCTCAACATGAGGCAGGAATGTCTCAAAATCCTAGAGGGGAACATAGGCAAGAAACTCTGACATCAGCCACAGTAACTTCTTTCAAGACACGTCTCCAAAGATGAAGGAAACAAAAAGTGAAAATGAACTTTTTGGACTTCATCAAAATAAAAAGCTTCTGCACAGCAAAGGAAACAGTCAACAAAACAAAGAGGGAACACACAGAAGGGGAGAAGATATTTGCAAATGACACTATAGACAAAGCGCTGATATCCAGGACCTATAAAGAACTCCTCAAACTCAATAGCCAAAATAAAGATGATCATATCAAAAAATGGGCAGGAGACATGAACAAATACTTCTCCATCAAAGACATACAAATGGCTAATAGACACATGAAAAATGTTCATCTTCATTAGCTATCAAGGAAATTCAAATCAAAACCACATTGAGATAACCCCTTACACCAGGCAGAATGGCCAAAACTAACAGGACAGGAAACAACAAGTGTTGGAGAGGCTGTGGAGAAAGGGGAACCCTCTTACACTGGTGGTGGGAGAGCAAGTTGGTGCAGACGCTTTGGAAAACAGTGTGGAGATTCCTTAAAAAATTAAAAATAGAGCTACCCTATGACCCTGTAATTGCATTACTGGGTATATACTTCAAAGATACAGATGTAGTGAAAAAAAGGACCATATGTACCCCAATGTTCATTGCAGCAATGGCCACAATTGTCAAACTGTGGAAATAGCCAAGGTGTTCTTCAACAAACAAATGGATAAAGAAGATATGGTCCATATATACAATGTCTCCATCAGAAAGGATGAATACCCAACTTTTGCAGCAACATGAACCAGATTGGAGGAGATTATGCTGAGTGAAATAAACCAAGCAGAGAAAGTCAAATATCCTATGGTTTCACTTACTTGTGGAGCATAAGGAGTAACATGGAGGACAGTAGGAGAAGGAAAGGAAACGTGAATTGGGGTAAATCCATGAGGGAGATGAAACATGAGAGATTTTGGACTCAGAAACAAATTGAAGGGAAGGGAGGGGGTGGGGGATGGGTGAGCCTGGTGGTGGGTATTGAAGGCACATATTGCATGAGCACTGGGAGTGGGGCACAAACAATGAATCTTGGAACACTGAAAAAATAAAATAATGTAATAAAAATAAATAAATTAAAAAATAGAAAAAGAAAATGCATTCAAAAATGATGTAAGACAGAGGTCTTATCATTGAATATGAGCACTGCACTTGCCAAATTTAACTTTCCTTTCTCAGTTCTGTTAAACATAGGTGTGAAAATACACCTCAGTTTCCTGGAAAAGTCCTATTACATCCATTTGTCTGGTGTGATTTTTCATAGGATCCTTTTTCACTCTCATGTTTCTCAGCTTGGTTGATAAATTATATACTCATCTGAGTTCAGTAGCAAGAGCCACTGTTCCCACCAATTACCCATCTCATGTGCAGAAAATGTCCATAGGCTTTATAATCTGATCAAACAGGCTTTGGAGATGACTTTCCAAATTTGTTATCATTTGTTATGTAAATTACTCTCCAATTTATAGATCTAATGGTTCAGCTAGGTAACTTAATCCTAAAATTACAGAAGCAGAAACTATTTAAAAATTCCAGGTTATGGGGCTCCTGGGTGGCTCAGTTGGTTAAGCGACTGCCTTCGGCTCAGGTCATGATCCTGGAGACCTGGGATCAAGCCCCGCGTCGGGCTGCCTGCTAAGCGAAAAGCCTGCTTCTCCCTCTCTCACTCCCCCTGCTTGTGTTCCTTCTCTAGCTGTGTTTCTCTCTGTCAAATAAATAAATAAAATCTTAAAACAAAAACAAAAAAACCTAAAGTGAAGACAAAATAATTCTGGACATCTAAATGCAAAACAATGAAACTGGATCGCTTTCCTATACCATATAGAAAAATGAACTCAAAATGATTAAAGACCTAAATGCGAGACTGAAATCATAAAACCTCTGGAAGAGACCATAGGCAGTAATTTCTTTGACATCAGACATAGCAACATTTCTCTAGATATGTCTCCTAAGGCAAGAGAAACAAAAGCTAAAAAGAAAAAACAAAAAAAACCCACAAAAAACTACTGAGATTGCAACAAAATAAAAACCTTCTGCACAGCAAAAGAAACTGTTAACAAAACAAAAAGTCAAGCTTCTGAATGGGAGATGATACTTACAGATGGTAAATCCAATAAAGGGTTAATATCCAAAATATATAAAGAACTGACACAACTGAACACCAAAAAAAAAAAAAAAAAAAAAAAAAAAAAAAAAAAAAAAAAACAAAAAAAAAAAAAAAAAAAAAAAAAAAAAAACATCAAAAAATCCGATTTAAAAATTGGCAGAGAACCTGAATAGATATTTTTACAGAGAAGACATACAAATGGCCAATGGACACAAGAAAAGATGTTCAACATCACTAATAATCAAGGAAATGGAAGTTAAAACCACAAAGAGATATGTTACTTCTGCCAGAATGGCTAGTATCAAACATACAAGAAAGAACAGTATTTATAAGAATGTGGAGAAAAAGGAAGTTTTATACACTGTTGGTGGAAATGCAAATTGATATGGCCACTGCAGAAAACAGTATGGAGGTTACCCAAAAAATTAAAAATAGAATTATCATATGATTTAGTAATTCCACTACTGAGTATTTACGCAAAGAATACAAAAACACTAACTTGGAAAGATATACGTGTCCCTATGTTTACTGCAGGATTGTTAACAATATCCAAGCATCCAACAAAAGAAGAGTGGATAAGGAAGATATGGTATATATATATATATATATATATATATATATATATATATATATATGGAAGACATGGTGTGTGTGTGTGTATGTGTGTGTGTGTGTGTGTGTGTAATGGAATATTACTCAGCCATAAGAATGACATCTTTCCATGTGCAACAACATGGATACACCTAGAAGGTATAATCCTAAATAAAATAAGTCAGATTGAGAAAGACAAATACCATATGATTTTACTTATTTGTGGAATCCAAAAAGCAAAAAAAAGTAAATAAACAAACAAACAAGTAGTGAATCAGACTCATAAATACAAAGAACAAAGGTGAGGGGATGTGGGGATGGAAAAAAAATGGTTGAAAGGGAGTGGGAGATGCAGGCTTCAAGTTGAAATTAGTAAATCACAAGAATAAAAGGTACAGCACAGGAGATATAGTCAATGGTATTGTAATAATGTTGCATGATGAGAGACAGTAGCTACACTTCGGAGAGCAGATCATAATATACAGTGTTGTTGAATAACTGTTGTACATCTGAAACTAATGTAACATTGTGTGTCAATTACACTCCAAAAAATTCTTGAGGTGAAAGTTACAATAGCTGACATAAATTCAATGAAAGAATTCAAAAGTATATTTGAACAAGCACAAGAATCAGTGACTTGAAAATAGGAAAGTTGAACTACTGAGTCTGAGGAAGAGAAAGAAGAAGTTTGAAGAAAAGTGAACAAAGCCTAAGTGAATTGTGGGACCTTATTTAACAAACCATCATACACATTATTGAAGTCTCAGAAGAGTGAGAAAATGGCAGAGTCTTTGAAAAAATAATAGCTGAACATCTCCAAAATGTAGTATAAGACATAAATATAAACATCTAAAAAGCTTAACAAAATCTATGTGGGATGAATTCAAAGAAACTCACAGTGAGACATATTATATCCAAGTTGTTGAAAGACAAAAACAAAGAGAAAACCTTGAAAGCAGCAAGAGGGAAGCAATTTGTCACATAAGTGATTCTTAAGATTCTCAGCAGAATTCTCACCAGAAACTTCGGAAGTCAGAAGGCAGCGATCTTGATATATTTAAAGTACGAAAAGAAAATAAAAATGAAAAAAAAAAAGAAGAAGAAGAAGAAGAAAAGAAAAGAAACAAAACAACTCTGCCAGTCAAGACTCCTATTCCGGGCAGATTGTCCTTCAAAAGTGAGGAAGAAATTAAATGATTCCATATAAACAGCACAGAGTGTCTTTATTATTATTAGGCCTGCCTGCAAGAAAAGCTAATTGGAAAACCACAGATTAATATAAAAGGACACTGAACCATAATTCAAAGTTCTAAGAAGAAATAAGAATAACAGTAAAGGTAAATACCTGGGAAATTATAAAATTAATTTTAACTTCGGTTTATAATGCCATGTTTTTTTCCTACATAATTTTGTGTGTAAGTTAATTGATAAATTCAAGTAGAATGTTATAAGTTTAGGATGTAAAATGGTAACCACAAAGAAAATACCTGTAGAATATATACAAAAGAAAATGAAAATGAAATTAAAACTTTTCACTACAAAAAAATCAACTAAACATAAAAGCAAGTCGAATGCAGAAAATAAAGCACAAAAATCTATAAGACATATAGAAAACAAATAGCAAAGACCATGAAGGACATTACATATTAATACCAACTCAATATGGCAAGAAAATATAATAATAATAAGCATTTGAACATAGAACCTCAAAATATATAAGCAGAAATGGGTAGAATTAAAGATATAAATAGCTCTTTACTAATAGTTGGAGACTTTAGTACCTCACTTTCAATAATGGATAGAAAAAACAGAGCTCTTGAATGACATAGTAAGCCAATGAACAAATACAGAATAATCTACCTAAGAGCAACAGAATACATATTCACTTTGAGTGAACATGAGACATTTCTGGGATAGACCGTATATTAAGCTACAAATAAAGTCTTAAAATTTTTTTAAAAAAATAGATATCATAGAAAGTATTTCTTCAGTCACAATAGGATAATTTTAGAAATCAGTAACAGAAGGAAATTTGAAAAATTCACAAATTTGCAATATCAAAAAACACACTCTAACAAATGGATCAAAGAAGAAATCATAAGGGAAATTAGAAAATACTTAGAGATTAAATAAAACTAAAACACAACATAACACAATTTATATAAGCGTCACTGTGCAAACAAGACTAGGGAAAATTTATGGCTATAAATCCCTACATTAAAAAAGAAGAAAGATCACAATTCAACAGCCTAACTTTACAACTTTAAAAATTAGAAAAAGAACAAACTAAAGGCAAAGATAGCAGAATGAAAAAATAAATATTAAAACAGAAATAAATGAAATAGAAAAGAAAAACAATAGAGAACATCAATAAAATAAAACATTAGTTCTTTGAAAAGATCAACAAATTGACAAATCTTTGGCTAAATTGACCAAGAAAAAAGAGAAAAAGACTCAAATTACTAAAATCAGAAATAAAAGTGGAGACATTATCACCAGTTCTACAAAAATAAAAGAACTGTAAAAGAATATGATAAAAATTGTACACTAAAAAAAATTGGATAACCTAGATGAAATGGACAAATTACTAGCAATCCAAAACCTGCCAAGACTAACTCATCTGCAAATAGATTTAAATAGACGTAAAGATTTATAAATAGTAAGGTGATTGAGTCAGTAATCCAAAATCCCTGACAAAGAAAACTCTGGGCCTGATGGCTTCACTGATAAAATTTTACCAAACATTTAACAGAAAATCAAAGCCAATACTTCCCAAACTTTTCTGAAAAATTGAAGGTATGAAACACTTCCTAACTCATTCTGAGGCCAACATTACCTTAATACCAATGCTAGAAACACTATATGAAAACTATAGGTTAATATCCCTGATGAACACTGATCCAAAAATTCCCAACAAAGTATTAGCAATCCAAATTCAGCAGCATATTAAAAACACCATGAGCAAATGGGATTTATTCCTACAATGCAAAGGTAGTTAAACATACAAAAAATGATCAAAGTAATTTATCCACATTAGAAGAATGAAAAAAAAAAAGATAATTTCAGTCAATGAAGAATAAGTGTTTGGCAAAACCGAACACCCTTTAATGATAGAAATACTCAACAAACAAGGAGAAGAAGGCTATCTCAACATAATAAAACCTATATATGTAAAACCCATAATAAACATCATACTCAATGGTGAAAGCTTAAAAGCTTTTCCTGTAAGAACAGTAACAAGGCAAGGAGGTTCACTTTCAGCATTTCCACTCAACATAGAATTAGAAGTGCTAGCCAGAGGACCTAGGGAAGAAAAAGAAATAAAAGGGATCCAAATTGGAAAGGAAGAAATAAAATTATTGGTTCCCAGATAATAGGATCTTAAATGTAGACGATCCTAAATATTTCACATAAAATTGTTAGAACTAATAAGAAAATTCATCAAATTAGCTGGGTACAAAGTCAGCACACAAAAATCAATTTCATTTCTAATAACAATGTACAATCCCAAAGGGAAATTAAAAGATCAGTTTCATTTTCAATACCATCAAAAGATACTTAGGAATTAACCAAGGAAGTGAAAGTCTAGTGAAATAAAAGCTATAAAACATTGCTGAAAGAAATGTAAAAAACCACAAATGATTGGAAAGGCATCCTATGTCCATAAATTGGAAGACTTAGTATTGTATGATGTCAGTAATACTCAAAGTGATCCACAGATCTGATACAATCCGTATCAAAATCCCAATGATGTTCTTGGTGGCAAATCCATTCTAAAAGTGGTATGGAATCTCAAGGGACCCCAAATAATCAAAACAAATTTAAAAAGGAAAATAAAATTAGAGGAATCAGACTCCTAATTCTAAAACTTACTAAACAGCTAAAGTAATCAAAACAGTGTGTACTGGCATAAAAACTGAAATGTAGATCAATGGAATAGAATATAGATTCCAGAAATAAACCTTCACAAATGTGGTCAAATGATTTTGAATAAGGGGCCAAGATAATTCCATAGGGCAAAACAGTTTTTTTCAGTTAATAGTGCTGGAAAAATTGGATATCGAATGTGAAAGAATGAAGTTGGATCTTATTTAATACCGTATACAAAAATTAACTCAAAATAGACCATAGACCTAACTATATGATCTAAAAGTGTAAAAGTCTTAGAAGAAAATTTAGTTAAAAACTTCATGGCATTGGATTTGGCAAATATTTTTTGCATATGGCATCGAGGATACAGGTAACAAAAGAAAATAGACAAACCTGACTTCATGAATATTTTAAAAAACAAACAAATAATCAAAGGTACTATCATGGCGCCTGTGTGGCTCAGTGTGTTAAGCATCCGACTTGATTTTGGCTCAGGTGGTGATCTCGGGGTCATGAGATTGAGCCCTATGCCCAAATCTTCCCTTAGCTGGGAGTCTGCTTAAGATTCTATCCCTCTCCATCTGCCTCTCCCTCCTTCTCATGCATGTGCTCTCTCTCTCTCTCCTCTCTCTCTCTTTCCCAAATAATGAATATATTTTTCTTAAAAGTCACTATCAGCAGAGTATAAATGCAGTCTATGGAAGGCAATAATATTTGCAAATCACATATCTGATAAGGAATTAATATCCCAAACATATAGAGGACTAATAAAACTCAATAATAAAAACCAAACAACTTGATTTAAAAATAGGCAAAGGACTTATATAGACATTACTCCAAAGAAGATAATGGCCAATAACTACATAAAAATATGCTCAACATCCATAATCATTAGAAAAATGCAAATCAAAACTACAAGATGTCCTCTCATATCCATTAGGATAACTACTATCAGAGAACAAAATAAAATAAAACCAACCAAATAAACAAAACCCAGGAAATAATAAGTGTTGCTGAGAATATGGAAACATTGGATTTTTTTGTGCACTGTTGATGGGAATGTAAAATGGTACACTTATACAAAGAATAGTTTAGTGGTTCCTCAAAAATTTAAAATAAAAATGCCCTATAATCCAGCAATTCCATTTCTATACCCATGTACATAGATGGCAGCATTATTAATAATAGCAAAAAGTCAAAGCAATCCAATGCCATTGGTAGAAGAATGGATGAGAAAAATGAGTGTATATATAGATATAATAGAATATTATTCAGCCTTAAGAGAGGAGGAAAAAATTCCAACCCATGCTGAAATATAAATAAATCTTAAGGACATTATACTAAATGAAATCAGTCAATCATAAAAAATTAAAAAATACTATATGAGTCCACTTACATGAAGTACTTAAAGTAGTCCAAATCATAGAGACAGAAAGTAGAATGGTGGAATGCCTATGTGGCTGTCGTTAAGCGTCTGCCTTTCGCTCAGGTCATGATCCCTGAGTCCTTGGATTTGAGCCCCTTGTCAGGCTCCCTGCTCGGTGGGAAGCCTGCTTCTCCCTCTCTCACTCCCTCTGCTTGTGTTCCCTCTCTCGCTGTGTCTGTCTCTGTCAAATAAATAAATAAAATCTTAAAAAAGAAAAAAAAAGTAGAATGGTGGTTGCCAGAGACTGGGGAGTAGATAGAATGAGGAGTTCATGCTTAATGGTTATATAGTTTCAGTTTTGCAAAATGAAGAGTCTTCTGGTGATGGATGGTGGTGATGGTTGTACAACAACATGACTGTAGTTAATACCACGGAACTGTATGCCTAAAAACTTCTGAAAGGGTAAATCTGATTTGCATTTCACCACAATAGAAAGCACATTGAAAAAAAAAATGGTAAAGACATATTAGAACCTAAGTTCCTCCTAGTAGTTTTTCCCCCACCTATGCTACTCTATTGTTATGCCATATGTTGTAGATTTCAACCTCTCTTTTTCTGTCACATTCTTCTTGTCATTCTTATAAGCATGTTTACATCTCTCCCCCTCCAAAAGAAAGTCACAATAACCTTTTCTTAGGCCCAGTACACCATTCCTCCCTAGTTTCCCTTCTTGATTCCCAGACCATAATTCAAGTACACCTCATGCTGAGTTGCCCACATTACTCTCTGCTACTCTATGACTGGGTTCGCACCTCTCCTACAGTTCTTATTATGTTGCTAAAATGGCTTGTCATATCTGGTTCTGACGTACAATAAGTGAACACTTACAGGGCAATTGCTTCATGACATTACTCTCTGTGCCTCTAGTACATGGTCTGGTTCTCAAATCAGCACTTTAAAAAAGTGAATAAACTACATATTAATACAAATCTTATTTACATGTAAAAGTGCGATCATTTGGATTTAATAAGTTCAAATTTCTGCTCATCCATAGCATGGATTCAATAAGAACTATTTGCATTCTCTGTGGGACTTCAGCTGTGGAGGGAAGCTTCCCTTTTGCTTTTGACCTCTTTTTCCATCTAGAATGTTTCTCTCTTCCAAATAGTCAAAGAGTACTCAAAAGAGTATCTGAATCAATATGTAAAGTTTCTATGGAAAAAGAGTGTTCACCATACTCCAGAGGGGTTATGGTTTTCTCTTTTGAGTTGATATGTAGACAACTCCCACAAGTTTGAGGGGAAATTATACATCAAAAGTTGCATCTCTAGGTTCTAATTTCTCTCTACCCCAAGCATTTTTTAATAGGGGCAATATCATTCTTAAGGTTATGAAAAAAAATTTTTGAGAGGCAAAATATCTTACAAACATAAACAAATAGGCAGTATATTTATGTTATTAAAATGTCATCGGGGCGCCTGGGTGGCTCAGTTGGTTAAGCGACTGCCTTTGGCTTGGGTCATGGTCCGGGGGACCCAGGATCAAGTACCGCATCGGGCTCCCTGCTGGGCGGGAAGCCTGCTTCTCCCTCTCTCACTCCCCCTGCTTGTGTTCCCTCTCTGGCTGTGTTTCTCTCTGTCAAATAAATAAAATCTTTAAAAAAAAAAAATGTCATGCAGCGGTATATTTGGAAAAAATGTCTAAAAAGTTCTTTAACGGGCAATGATAAAGACAAGTTTGATAAACACTATTCTACATTAAAAGTCTGGTGACATCATTTTCTTCCATCCATGTGCAGATTTATCACCATCATCCAACAAGACATTTGTAATATAAAGTAAGAAAATCAGAAAATCATCAGATACAAACTGTATAATTGAGGTGGCCCACAGATACAATCATTGACACGTGCTCCCAGACATTCAATGACAGTCATCTTTATACCTTTGAAAAAACAGCTTTTTTCCCCTGTTGAACTTCAAGGTGCAAGTTCCTTGGCATCCAGCCAGTGTTTCTAGTGTCTTGGGCCACATCACACAATTGTCTGGCCTGCATTCCCTTGACCAGGAGATTTCTAAAAGCTGTTTGTGATTATCTCACATTCAGAGATAAGGAAAAGATAGCAAGTGTCTGTTTTATATGAACCCAAACTACTTCACTTAAAAAAAAAAGCAAAAGTTTAACATGTTGTATTAATCAGCAAGATGTTTTAAGTTTTGCTATTACTAAACTTTGCTTCCTTAGGCAAGATAAAACAGGAGCCAATCACAATAAGATCCCTACTTCTAATTCATGTGTCTGATGTGTAAATAAGTCACCAGCATGAACTTTCTGCATTTGAGATACAACCCTGGGGGGAGGGGGGAACTTTTGAGGACCAAGACCTGCCTCTAAAACACTAGAGCAAAGAGCAAGCAGAGGGTAAGAAGGGCATCATACAGGGCCAACAAATTCTTAGTCCAGTTGGAACATGTTTAAAGGCTTCCCTAAGACCCAGCTGGATTCTTTTCATTTTCTTCTCGCAAGAACCTTGGCAAAGCAATAAAACCATTGGCTGATCAGGATCATAGGATTTTACATTTCCTATCACCACTGCGTTGCTCCTAAAGGAATATACCTGGACTATGATTATATTCTGTCTTAGCAAAAGGGATACGAGATTGAGCCAAAAGGACTTTTGTCCATTTTTCTTTTTTGTTCACTGCATCTGATAAATTTATTATTTTCTCTTTATTGCCCTTCTGGATTTAAAGGCATATATAATACCTTTTTTTTTTTTTAATGTGGATCATGTAGAAATGTTCTTAATTCCTCTGGATTAAGCAGAGTCTCTCTATGTAATTCTCTTTTCCTCCTCCCTTAAATGGGGAGTCCAAGAATTATAGAAATTTAGGGCTAACAGTGAATATAAGGTCACCTGGATTCCCTAGAACAAGGACTTCCCTTCTAATTCAAACTCTTAATTTTACAAATAAGTTCAGAAAAATTGTTGTCCCAAAGGTTCTGCAGTTCATTCCTGACAGGTCTTAGATCAATAACCAAGCCTACTGGTTCTCCATCCAGGCACTTTTTCTACTATGAATATTCCGCAAGCCACTGTATTCATTAACTCTCCTCCACTCCAATTCTCCATACCCATTTCTTCCTTGAAGAAATGGCTGTTTCTCCATTGTGTATATCAACATCCTATTTCTCAAAAAGTGCTGTAGCACTATTTAATTATCCATCAGGCATCTTTGCCCCATCACTAAACTAAAACTCTCTTCATCTTTTCCTATCTCTATATATGACTCCCTTACATCATCACACTCTCTCACTTCCAAATTGTTCCTACAAAAATATTAATAAGCATTATTTGCAAATTCAATGTTTCCTGAATAGTCATTTTCTTCACTGAACTTTGACTTGGATTTCCAACTCTTTTTAGATACCACTACCTGAGGGTCCCACAAACACTCATTCCCTGTCTAAAAATGAACTCATTAACTTGCTATGCACTCCTGACACATTCCTTCTCCTCTAGTGTTCTTTGTATTTTGTAAGACAGTGACATTTGCTAAGTCACTTAGGGAAGAAACTGAATAGATATCTTTGATTTTCCTTCTTTTTCTTATATATCCTATGAGCAAATGGTCAGCAACCCCTAGAAACTACTGCTTAAATGTCTCTCAATTGTGTCCCCTCTGTTCTAGTTTTATTGCCCTTGACCAAGTTTAGGCCCTCACTGTCTTTCATCTGGACCATGTGATGGAATCCCAAAGTGCCCTGTCTCCCCTTTCTAAACCATATTCCCCAATGCTGTCAGATTTTTCTTCCTAAATCATAGATTTAATTATATGAGCCTTAGATATTTAAAAATTCCCTATGTATGTTAAGTCTCCATTTTAAACCTTAAAAGAGGGTTTAAGTTGCCTCCCAGAAACAGGTAAAAAATGAAACACTAAAAAATAAAGAACTTGAAGGGAAAGAAAAATAAGATGAAGCCAGAAGTGAAGATCGATCCCTTGAATCTTGTGATTTCTACTGACAAACACAAATTTGGCTCTAAGTTTTAGAACAGATAGTGAAGAGGGAAATAGTACTTTCAATAACTGTTTCTACATACCTTTGCTTCTTCTGGTTGGTTGTTAGTTTCTTATGAGAAGTAATGTGTGCTTTTGTTTGTTTAATTTTTGTATTCACAAGAATTTAATGTAACACTTTGTCTACATGGCCAGAGATACTACCTCTCATTGAAATACATAGTTCTGCCCCTTTAATACCTTGAAATTCATACCATTATTTCTTGCTGCTGTTTACATAAACAACATAAAGTAGTCAGTGCTGAATATGATATGTAAAAAAAAAATATGAAGAGTCTATGTCCTTAATATACCACCTACTCCTAAACAGTCACATGCACGTGCCCAAGGTTCAGAACGCTGATAAGAAATAATTTTTTCTTTGACTTTCCTCACCCTGCTTTATACATTAAATATTCTTTCCATAAATGATTTTACCAGGTAACACACTTTTTTTTTTTTTAAGATTTTATTTATTTATTTGACAGAGAGAAATACAGCCAGAGAGGGAACACAAGTAGGGGGAGTGAGAGGGAGAAGCAGGCTTCCCGCAAGCAGGGAGCCCGATGTGGGGCTTGATCCCGGGTCTCCGGGATCACGACCTGAACTGAAGGCAGTCGCTTAACCAACTGAACCACCCAGGCGGCCCTAACACACTCTTTCTATGTTAGAAAGAGCTACATGATTTATTGAGAAACATAGTCAAGATTTCTACGCAGATAAATACACTACGGACATGACATAACTGTATAAGCTCTCTACAGAACCAATGTACATATTCTTATAACTATTACTGTGCAATTAGTATATATAATGGGAAGGATGCATCTGATATTCATTTGAAAAATAAACAGAAGCATTTATAAGAGATTATAATTTGTCTTCTTAAAATTTATAATCTTGCTGAAATGATTCAGTTTCCCACACTTGCTGGCCAAGTGATATATTTTTTGCTCTTTCGAATAAAGAAGCTATAAGCATTTCTGTTATGTTCTTCAATTTGTATAATTACTTGTGTTCATTGTGAAAGTTGATGTCTATAACTAGGCAAAATGGCATTTCATGTGTTTTTGTTGAGGGATCTGGAAAAGGAAGTAACAAACTTTTTCATGCTGAAGAACTGGTTGCAGGCATATGATCTTTTCAACATTAGTGTGATTACCAGAGAAGGAAGCATCATTGGTTTTATAAAGAAGATATTCCATTGAAAACATGAGCTTGGATATCCAATGTGTGTAGCATCAGGTACTAATCACAGACACATACTTCACAGGTCCTGGTGTTTTTGTTTGAAAGC
Organism: Spilogale gracilis; assembly: GCA_004023965.1. Classification (NCBI taxonomy): domain Eukaryota; kingdom Metazoa; phylum Chordata; class Mammalia; order Carnivora; family Mephitidae; genus Spilogale; species Spilogale gracilis. The sequence continues at coordinate 48,909 of PITA01009418.1, forward strand.
TCTGCCGCCACAGCATCGTACAATCACCGCCTTGACATATTGTTGACAAGAACTGCCAAGCACCTCGACTTCATTTCTCATACAAGAAGGCAACAGAGGGTTGGAAATGATCTCCAACATGACACCGCTTATACTTTTTTCAGCTGGAGCGCAGATTACTCTTCTATTTGTACCCTCTTAGCTAACTCACAGAGTTTTTTTCAACATTCCTCTGGTTCTAGGAAACGTAAATAAAATAAGAAATGTGTGGCTATGACACCATTTTAAACACATGTCAGCCATTCTATACCAAAACATGCTTTTGTTAGAGTTTGGGTATCTCTTTTTTTCTCTTTTAATATTTTAGTACATAAAATATGAAAGGACTTGCACAGACAACACAAAATATCACTCCATGTATTTTTCATGTAGGTTTGATTTTGATCATGGTGGGAGGGATAAGGAGTTTTGCTAAATATGTACTATGTGGTTTATTTATGAATCTTTAACTTGGAATGATTCCCTATTGGTGTTGGGCTTATTCAGTTTATCCTGATCCTAAAGACAAAGGAAGTCTTCTCCAGTCTCAAATCTTCCATTTTGTCTCCCAAAGCCCAAATGATTCTTGCTGTCTAGTAGAATTGTTCTTCCCTATGTAGTAAGTAACCTGTACACAGTCCTGGAAATGGAAAAGCAAAGTATCCTCATAGGCATGGAGACTCTAGGGCTATGTAGCTGTTTTTATCCCTAATACCTAGGGCACTATAAGGTATGCCATCTATGCCATTCATCCCCAAATATTGGTTGTTGATTTTATTTGTTGACTAACTTTACATTTTAAATAGCCAATAATAAAATATTCCAATACAAATAGCTTTTGTGGCATTCTTACAATGACTTTCTTGCTTTTTGTCTTTTAAATGAAACATAACATAGAGCACAACCTTCTAGCCTCAACTGGTTTTTTTTTTAAGATTTTATTAAGTTATTTGACAGAGAGAAATCACAAGTAGGCAGAGAGGCAAGCAGAGAGAGAGGAGGAAGCAGGCTCCCTGCTGAGCAGAGAGCCCGATGCCGGCCTTGATCCCAGGACCCTGAGATCATGACCTGAGCCAAAGGCAGAGGTTTTAACCCACTGAGCCACCCAGGCACCCACCACAACTGTTTTCTGAAGTCAAGTAGTATGATACTATTATTAACTACTTCAGATTAGAGAGATGCATTAAATAATTACTCAGATTCAAAAATTCAGTGCTAATGTATAGAAAGAAATATGCAAGCACCAGGGCCCCAGGTATGATCCATGACCTAGGCTGTATTAAAAGGATTCAGGGAAAGGGTTTCTGCTTCCCTTTCTTAAAAGTAAGATGAAGGAATAAGAGTGGCCAAGTGAATGGATTTAAATAACATCAATTTCTGAAATAACCAGTGAACATTCTCATAAGAATCTAAACAGAATTCAATGCACAATGTTATATAACAGGACTGAAAAACCTAACTGATATTCTATTTTGTGTTCTTTTTATTTGTAGGAATGAGTGGATTTTAAAATTAATTTAGGCAGATAATTCCAAAAATTACGTATTTGAAACCATCCTTACCACACAAAGCCTTTGCCCCCCTCGTCTTCCCTTCTATTGAAGGCTAATCACAGACCATGTTCCATGTAGAAAATGTTTTTCCAAATCAAAGGTTTGTATTTCCACATGATATAAAATGTGTGCTTCTGTTTGTGAAAGAATGTTTCAGAACTTGATGATGAATAGCTTTCTATACTGTAGTTTCTTGCTGATATATCCTCTCATTCTTAGCTTATTTTACATAATAAAAATATTCTTAAGGGGCACCTGGGTGGCTCAGTTGGTTAAGCATCTGCCTTCAGCTCAGTTGTGATCTCTGGGGTCCCAGGAGCGAGCCCCACATCATGCTCCCAGCTCAATCTGTTTTTCCCTCACCCTCTGCCCCTGTTTGTGCTCTCTCAAATAAATAAATAAAATCCGAAAAAAATTCTTCAGAAATTGGTAAGTTCTGAATATTCATTAAAGTCTTAGAATATTACTTCAATTTCCCTCCTATGTTGGTTATACAAATATATGGATGAGCTATCTGTGAAGCCGCCCACATCCTGGTACATACTAAACACAAATCAAGCCTCCGTTATGAAACAGGAATCAAATCCACATCCTCTGTGCCACACATTGAAATTCTTACCCTTTTTAGCTAGTATATGTCAACTCTTTCTTTTTTTTCTTTTTGTGAACTTGCAGCCTTAGATGTTAGTTAAGTTTTAGTATTCTTCAAAAGCATTTATTTGAAAAGCATGTGAATGGAAAATGAACATACTAAACTAATTAGGATATGCAAATGTGGTTCAGTGGGACTGCTTTTTAAGTGAATCATATTCATTTGAATACACAAATAAAAGAAAATTTGTTTCAGTAACAATCTGGAAGTTAGTTCATGTGGAACAAATAAGGGCTTAAATTATAAGGATTAACTTTTCAGAATCTACTTTGCAGTTCACCTTTTTAATAGAAGGAAATGTAGACTTGAGCCAGAGGCCCCTGTTGGCATCTGGGGAAGTTTGGTGAGCCACAGAATACTTACCAAGTTCTTGTTCTCAATTAAAGTGAATGAAGAGACTGGGGAAAAGGAGTTCTGGTGATTTATTTATGTCTTTCAAGGAAATTCAAGGGCAAGCAGGTGCAAATCTAAGAAATTTTTCTTGTAAAAAAAATTTAAATTATGGAATGGAAAATATTTGGCAGGTTCTAATACTCTGTTCTTAATGCAGAAAGAACCACAAATGGTATTAAAAGAGAGAAATAACATTAAAAGAAAGGGGGATGACATTTAAAAAGATAAAAAGAACTGAAGGCAAAATAATGTATGAAAGAAATGGATTTTGAAGATACTTATATTAGGAATAGATCCTCAAAGTACTGGTGTTATATTTAATATATTGGATTCACTTTATGTAGACAGAAAGAATTGGAATTTATTAAGTCATGGTTAAATCAAAGAATAAGCCATAATGACTAAAAATGTTATTCTAGCTCACTTTACTACTTAATCAATATATGGACCTTTTTTGTAGGGGTATTCCAGCTTTATGTGTGGTTACTTATAAACCTGTTTAATTAAAAACCTGTATTATTCTGATGACATAATTCAATACTTTATATTAGATCATCTACCCCTAGAATCTTTAATAAAGTTTCATTTGTTCCTCAAATTACAAATATTTGTTCAGCTCCAACTATATGCCATTCACTCTCAAGGTGCCTTGGGGAATACAAAGGTGTATGACATGGGCATGACCTACATTTAACTAGCAGTCTTGTAGACGAGACCATGTATAAAATACCCATTCTCCAAGAGAAACATGTCCAGTTAAAATGCTCTAGGTGTCTATGTAATGAGTTTATTTGCTTGAGGACTTTAGTTTTTGCCTGGAGGGGAAGTGGAAAAAAATATTGATACCCAAATGCTTGGAGGGCTGGGGAAAATAAAACAATGAAAGTAGCTTACATGTTGATTACCTGTTGATACTAGAGGCTGATTTTGAGTCCCTATGGAGATGAAGAACACAGGAAGGAACTAAAGGAAATATTTTCAGGAGAGACTTAGAAAGTTTGGAACAAAGTAATATTGCTTTGGACCATAAACATAAAAATGTGATGCAAAGTTAGGGAAAGTCAGCCTCTTGTGATAATTTCCCTTTACCCTGGAGTACTACATGATTTTGTCCATTCAGTGACCTCATAGGGGACAGGCTGCATTTAGTGGAAAAATCCTACATATGGCTTTTTCTGAGATTAGTTTCAGTAGACCATTAACAAGCCGACGTGGCACATCTGCTGTAGAAACTCGGTGGCAAAATAGCTTAAAGGTCTAAGTGTGCTGCAGAGCACACAGGGGCCCTGCCATGAACTCTCAGAGATAACTAGAGACTTTGTGGAATGGGAGTGACTTGGAGGCCTAAAGTCACACAGTGGGGACTTATGAGTCAATGAAATACGGTATGAGAGTTGAAGTGGATTTCAAATGTACAGTTATTTAACTTCATCATAAACTATACGTGTGTATTAGCAGCATAAACTGTGAATTGTCTGACCTCAACAACCTGGTGTTTCTAGAATGTTCACTCACTTGCTTAATGATGGTTTAGAATGTGTAACTTTCAGTATAAAACTTCTGATAAACTACATGGCTCTAAACTTAACACTTAAGAGAATAATTAATTATAAAATCATATTCAGAGAGTGATATTTATGTTTAATGAATTTTGACATTTAGACATAGGAGAAAGGTAATAGACCAAGGTGGAGCAAGTGCAAATAATAAAGAGACACAGTTATGTTCAAGTAATAGTCAATAGTCTCATTTGCTGAACTTCAGAATGTAGATCACCATAAAGATAAGTTTTTGAGGAAAAAGTAGGTTAAAATCATATCATATAGTTGTTTGACTATCATCCCAAGTACTTCAAAATTGACATTATAGGTAGTAGGAGATTTCAAAGGTCTTTGACTTGGCAAACAAGGAAAATATGTATGTTAGGGAGAACATTTTATCCTTTTTTTTTTTTTTTTTTTTTTTTTAGATTTTATTTATTTGACAGAGAGAAACACAGGCAGAGAGGGAACACAAGCAGGAGGAGTGAGAGAGGGAGAAGCAGGCTTCCCGCCGAGCAGGCAGCCCGATGTGGGGCTCGATCCCGCGTCTCCAGGATCATGACCTGAGCTGAAGGCAGTCGCCTAACCAACTGAGCCACCCAGGCGCCCCGAGAACATTTTATTCTTAATAGAAGATTGACATTTTCAGAAGACAGATTTGAGGCCAGGGGAAAAAAAAAAAAGAAGACTCTAATGAAATAATCCACATATTAAAGATGTAAATGATTGAAAATGACCAAATTACAGAAATGGAATCCTTAGTACTTGCATAGGTGTGGAAGATGGAGGAAGGATAGTAAATAAGGATGACTACAAAGTCACCTGGGGGACTGGAAGGCACTCATAAATTTGTTGGTTTGGTTAGTGTGGAGAGAAGTAGGTAGTATTTGGGGTAAGGCCTAACCAGAACACCATCTTAGTCTTGTGATGATCAAGGAATCATCTAGCTCTGATGAAAAAGGCTAGTATGAGAATTGCTAAATCTTTGAATCTGTATAGATCATTTAATATGGCTATTCTCAAGTTTTCTGATGGAGGTAGACACAAAAAACAAGCCCAGCTAAGTTTGTTGCTTGTTTCCAGAGTAAATTTGGTTCAAGCCCTTATGTGAAAAATTGCTATAGGAAATGTGTGAGCCAATGGGATTCTCTAAGTTTGCTTACACAGGCAAAACTGCCTACATGATAATGCTTCTATTTGGAGTGAGATTCAAATTTCATAGGATGGGAACTTGTCCTGAATGGGAATTATCCCCGGGCTTGCCTCATCATTTCAACCACAGGTAGTTTCAAAAAGAGAATTATAATAGAAAATAAACAACAAAAACAAAAAGCAGACCCCAAAAAAGTGATTAAAAAAGTCAATAAAAACACATCAATAAATGGCAGCAAGAGCTTTTTAACATCTTTTTTTCTTATTAGAGCCAAGTTCTGATACCAACACTATGGCTTAATAGTTGCTTGATGTTCATCCTTTTTCAGATAAATATTCCATCTCTTTAGGTAGTGTGAAGAGTTTCCCTTTAAGAAGCAAGGGGCTTTGATGAGGTTGGAAGTCCTAGGATCTGAACTACCCTAACTTCAGTTACCCATAAAAGGGAAAGCACATCATATACTCTTTAGAAAGCTTTAGATTTCACGTGTCTAAGTTTAAGCTGATAAACCCAAATTGTAGTGGTTCTCAAAGAGGACACAAGTGAGAGAGGTTTAATCAAGTCAGAAGTGTAACAAAGAAAAGAAAGTGAGTGTCCAGCCAATGACTGTAAGTGTAGAAACAGTATTTGCAGCTCATTTTTATTGACACCCAGAGCAAGGACCGTGGGGTTATAGATGAGCTTAAATATAGAAAATTAAGACAAAAACTTAAAAAATAGAGATTTCATTGAACTCACGGTAGGGTTTTGGGAGATCACTCTACATTTGATGTCTTTTCATGATATACGTGGGGAAATTATAACATGAAAATAGGAATATGCATAAGAAATGAAACAGAATTTAAAACTTGAGTTGTAAATTTAAGAAATATTCACATATAGGACAATAGAAGACAGAGGAATGAATGAAGTTAATTGCAAAGAGAAAAAATCATATAATATTTTATTTCTACCTAATAGGATATGGATTATATGTTATATTTTAATCAGTTCTTTGAGCATGTCTTAAAAAAAATCCCTAATCCTTGGTTTAAGGATTAGCATCGAGATAGAGCCTTTTGCACACTGGAAACTCTATGGTGATGAATATATAATCCTAACTGTAAAATCAAACATGCTTAAGTAATAGGAAGAGGGAAAGGATGCATGCCAGATCTTCAGCCTTACCTACAAATTTTGGTGCTAAGTGGGTATTTAGAGTTTCTTTTAATAAATCAATGCACATTCTGTGATCAGAAAAAAACAGCACTCGACTTCTACTGCGTTCCAGACCAATAGATGAACTCAAGATGTATTCCCGTGTGGTAAACTCATGGGATTTTCAGAGCACCATAAAAGCTTTTTATTGTTCACTCCAATGCTGTCATCCGCAGTTAGCTAACAAATATGATAGGTTTTTAATGTAATCCAGCCCGTCCTTGCCAGTGCTCCTTGTATGTTACGTCATGGTTCTTGGGGCCAAGAGTTTGTTTTCCCCAGATGGCCTTCATGAAGCTGCTGACAGCCCTTCTGACTGAGAAACTGTAGAACAGCAATCTTCCAACTCATTTAGTAGTCCTGACAAAAAGAGAGCTGTTGATATCCTGATGCAAAAGTGCTCTATCAGGCATTACATAGTGTCTGTGTTCTCAGCATGTTTGGAGTGTGATAAGTCATAGCACATGCTTTCTGACATCTTTCTGCATTTCACTGTCGTGTAGAGTTTCCTGCAGTTGAAATTCGGGTGACAGAATGTAAAAAGCCAAGTGTGACATCATCAGCAACTGGTAGCAGTCACAGTATCATAAATAATACTTTGCAGACGTGTAAAAAAATTAAGTTGTGAAAAGTTCATGACAATTCCTTTGAAGAGAATTTGAAATCAACGGTTTTGCTAATTTCCACCCACTATTTTATCCAAGTAATGACAACATACAGGAATATCTGTAATGTTTTATACTGATACGCCAAAGATCTACTCAGTGAAAGAGCTGGAGATTTCTTTTTAACAAATTGAAAAAAGGTTTTGGGTGCGTGTGCGTGTGTGTGTTTTTAAAAGCTTGCTTTTCTCTTTAAAGGGAGATCACATATCAGTGACTGTAGGTCCCACAAAGCAATGGATGGTTCTGCACAGGAGGTGGCTCTACTTTGGATGGAATGTCTCCTGATTATGATTACGCCTTGGTATTAATAAGGACGGCAGCTGCAGCAATCTGTTCAATTTTATGCAAATTAGCCCTGGCCCTCCAGCTTCTGGCCAGTGGCCAAGGCAGCCTTTGGCAGGGCAAAGTTTGGATGTATGCTTTATTCTACTGCTGCAAAGGTTTATTTAATTATCTGTATTTATTTAAAGCAGGACATTACAAAGCATTTCTGCATTTTGGTCAACTTTGTGATAGCTGAATTGTATGGGATTTCCCACCCACCCACAAACTAGTTTAAATCACTGATTGTGTACCATTGACTATGTACCTGAAAAAGAAGAAGGGTTGACTTTTCTTACTGCTTTCTCTGGTCATAAAGGGCTCAAAGTGGTTTCTCCTCACTGCACCATTGAAAGCCTTTGAAATCAAACAGTGCAGGTATCTTTTAACTGATACTGTAAATCACTAGCTGGAACTTAATGGAGGAAACAATCTGAATTAAAAATCTTGATTTCTATAAAATTTTTCAAGAACTGGGAAATTTAAAAAGAAATGAGTGAAGGTGGTCAACAATACAAATTTGCAGTTATAAAGTAAGTCCTGGGGATGTCATGTACAAAATGGATATGACTAGTAATCATACTATAACATTGCTGAGAGTAGATCTTGAAAATTCTCATTGCAAGAAAAAAAATTATGTAACTATGTATGGTGATGAATGTTAACTAGACTTTTCATCATCATTTCACAATGTATACAAATAATGAATCATTATGCTGTACACCTGAAACTAATTTCACGTTATATATCAGTGCTGTCTCAATAAATTTTTTTAAGATTTTATTTATTTGACACACACACAGAGACAGAGAGAGAGAGAGACAGAGAGAGAGAGAGAGAGAAAGAAAGAGAGAATGAGAGAGGGAACACAAGCAGGGGGAATGGGAGAAGGAAAGGAAGAGGGAGAAGCAGGCTTCCTGCCGAGCAGGGAGCCTGATTGCGGGGCTCAATCCCAGGACCCTGGGATCATGACCTGAGCCAAAGGCAGATGCTTAAAAAATGAGCCACCCAGGTGCCTCCCAATAAAAATATTTTAAAAGAAATGCATACCTATTATTTCCAAGTGTATATACTTAGTAGTCCAAAATGATCTGGCATGCTAAGGTCAAATATATGTTCTTTTCTGCCTGTTTTCATGAGTCCATATAATGATTTGTACTAATCATCTAAATTTTATATCCCTTCTGTATAAAACGTTAAAAATAACTCATTACCACCTTGTGTGAATCATTCCCTTTACAGACTTGCTTACAGGTCTGGTACAGCAAACTGATTTTACAGGAGAACCTGAGATCGGCTCATATCTCGCTCCTCAAACGTCAGAATTAATGAGGTTATAGCAAAATTGAAAATGTAGTTACTGGCCACCTACAATTCATCAATTTCATATGCAGTGAAGTAATATGAGACATCGCTCTACACCCATTTCTGAACTTGCGTTTCAGGTTTTATCATAATTATATTTGCGATCCTTCTTAGTTTTCATATATTCAGTTGTCATAAATACTATCAATTAAATACTTCATAGGGTACTTGGGTTACAGGAATCCTATATCCTGTTTTATCAACAAAGTCATCTGCAATCGTATTAAAAGCCACAAGAAATGTAGGGACAGCACCTACCATTTTCAGCTACTTACTAAGATTTCAGCATTAGATCGTCCCTTCTTCCTGTTAATCTAGGCTCTTATGGGCCTTCTTTTATTTTAAGCACAGATTCAGCTGACAGCCAGCACTTGTTCTGGTTTTGAATCAAACGCTGGCAGTGATCCCAGAATAGGAACCAGTTGTTTCTTTTACACACTCTTTCATTGTCCCCCACCATCGCGACTGCTTTCAAAGCAATGTGCCATAACCAAACTTACACTTGCTTTAATGAGAATTAAAGTGCATGAATCAAAGCAATGCCTCCCATGTGGCCATCAACTACCTCTGGGGTGAATTAAGACAGTTGATATGCAACGTAGTAAAAGAAAAGGTAAAAAAAAAATGTACAAAGACATCTCCCCTTTCGAACTAAAACAGAGAAATTTGGTCTTTATAAACAAGTTTTCCCTGAATTACCCATTTCCACTCCCCTTACTTTAGCCATTAGAAGCCTAGTCAAAGACTTGTATTAATTTTTCTCACTGAAACTGAAAGCAACTCTTCCACTTTTACCTTTAAACATCCGACTACTCTCATTTTTCTGATAATGACCAATCCCTTACTTTCACTTTCCCATCCTTTTCATTGCTAATGTGTGTTTTTAGCACAAAATTATTTCTATTATGGCAAAGTGCCCTATAAACCATGTTTATTCTGAGCCTTGTTCAATGGAACTGCTTTCTAAAGTTCTGAGAGGATGTTTTCATTTAAGTTCTTCGTGGGCAAGAATTCAGAAGACAATGTAATAGAGAGACCAGTGAACGTCTAAATTTATACCACAGTGCTAAGATAGTAATGATTATTTTAAATATGAAGAGTTTAAGCATCTAATCCTTTTACATTGTGAAATATCATCACCTAATTTAGCTTTTGAAAAATGCTGATTTTAGAATGTTTTTTATTCATAAAACAAAAAGGAAATAATATAAATATATAAGAAAAGAGGGTAGGTTAAGTAAGTTATGGCGCATTTAATTTATGACTATATACACATAAAACTAAAAACATGGAGAGACTGGTATTTTATACATTAAAAATAGTAGGTTATACTAGTTTCTATTTTACACACACACACACACACACACACACACACAACTGAGAGATTCACACACATGTAGCACAGTTGCCTATTTAAACTCTGCCCCCAGATGTGAAATAAGTATAGCTTCTTTACCTTCTATTACTGATACAATTTCCTCACTATTTCCTATGCTTCTGGGTTGGAAGGGATAGATAATAGATGGAAATAAATTAATAGGTTTTTCCAGTGGAATTGTCTGTTCAAAAGATCCAGTATCTTTGGGGGAAATGCAAAGTTTCTCTATATGACCTCTCACGTCCATGGCCACTGATTCTCTCTAGATGAAGCTGAGTGGATAAATGACTTTCTGGCTCTTGGGTACAAAGACCCCCTTTCTCCACAATGGCCTTTCATTGGCACTAGTTTCTGCAGCTCATTTCTCCTTGCCTTTGTTCTGGTATTCATTAAGGACAGACTAGTTCCATCTACTCTCTTTGGGTTTCATACCAGTACCAACAATTTATGTCCATGGCCTTGGCTTCTCACATCTAGTTTCAAAGTCCCTGATAACCATGGTCTATTTGTCCATGCACTTTGTTTCTGCTCCCCCCTCCCAGCCAACCTTACAATTATGTGTTCCTTCAGGGATGCTCAATGGGATTTCTGGGACCTCTAACTGCACCCCCCTCCCAAAGGCCAAGGAGAGTCAGAAGGCCTGTGTCAGGCTCACCTCTACCATCAATGTCATATTACTGGTCACCTACCTTGTTTGTTGTGGTTCCAAATTGGAGTTGGGCTTCTTCTAGCAGCTGCATTTTCTAGGGAAGTGGACACTAGCTCAAATGTTCTCAAGATTATCTGATATGTATTTGGATGGTTCAATGGCATCTACCTTCAAGTTTAGTCCAAAATGGGATGGGAATAAAATGCTGGCACCTGACTAAAAATTTTTGCCTCTTTATTTCTTCTTTCTGTATGACTTTAGGCTAGAAAAGGTGTGAGCCGGGAGCCGGCCCCCGCAATGGTAACGGTCGGGGTTCCCCGAAGGTGGTGACGGAGTCGGCGATAAAATGAGGAGACCCGACGCGAAGAGTGGCGTGGGGATCTCCTCTCCTGAAACTGTGTCTTCAGGGTTCTTTATTTAAAGCTTTTTAGTTACATCAATCTAGCTTTAGGCAAACAGTTGGTTCTGTCTCTCTTGCTCTCTCTGCTTCTCTTTCAGTCTCAGTCTCTTGCTTTGCAGGCTCTCAGCCTTTGTCTCAGTCTCTCTTTCTGTCTATCTCTTGCTCTGCTCTCTCTGCCTTTGCCTCTCTCTGCGCAGGCTCTCTGTCTTTCTCTCTGTGTCTGTGTCTCCGTCTCAGACTCTCAGTCAGTCTCATGGCTTTGTCTCTTCGCTCTGCTTTCCTTCTTCCTCTCTCAGTCTTCCTCTCTCTCTATTTGACTGTCAAGGGTCCCAGTCTTTTCTTATTCCCAAGTGAGGAAGTTGGGTGGTGCAGTTAAATCTTTAACTGCTTTTGCACCCACCCTAGAGACAGGATTAGTATTGTTACTGCAGGGTAGAGTGATTGCTTAAACTCACAGAAGTTGAGACCATTGAGGCAGAGGGATCAAGAAATACAGATAAGAGATACAGAGATATGATCACCAGGAGGAGGATTAAATGGAACTATGTTTTGAATAAGCACGCCAAGGACATATTGCCCTGACCCAGAGGGTAAGTGGTTTTTCGGATTCTAGGTGGGGAAAGCCCCTCTGGGCTTTCATTCACATTCACAGGTACCTCCACCAGAATTTCTGGTGACTTGGGCATGGAGGGAAGGGCGGATCATGCACCGTCCCGACAGGTGTGCTTTGTGGTTTTCTATCCTCTCTAGAAGGGGCATTACCTCTTCCTTGGGAGCATTAAGCTCAGTTTTCCCTTAAGGGTGGAAAGACCATATTCCCTATACAGATAGGTTTTGCTCTTTTATCAATGTAGTAAGACAGCTAGGAAGCAGGAATTCCTAAAAACAAAAATATATAACTTACAGGAAAAATGCATTAGGCCTTTTATATACACGCATATTTACAAGTATTTACAAATGTATATATAAACATATACATGCACATATATATAAAACATGTGGATATATTATGAATTATACAATATAAATATTTATATTTATATATATTATATTTTACAGCATACCAAAATGTTATCATTATTCAATCTGTGTGATCATTATAAGTGATTTTCATTTTCTCTCGTCTGCTTTTTTATATGTTCTAATTTTTCTAAAGCTAGTACAGATTATTGTATAATAGAAATAATTTTCAAACAAAAAAATGCATATTTGCAAAAACATCATTACATCAGTCTAAGAATTTGACCTAATTTGAGTAGTAATTTCCACAATATTTGAAATTGTTCTATTAAAGCTTCAGTAGAAGAATTACTTTAAACGTTTAATTTAAAAGGGAGCCTGGGTGGCTCAGGCAGTTGAGCATGAGACTCTTGGCTCAGATCATGGTCTCAGGGTCTTGAGATCAAACTCTGTTGCAGGCTCTGCACTGGAGCCTGCTTGGGATTCTCACTCTACCTTTCTATCTACCCCCACAGTCACTCCCTCTTATACTCAATCTATCTACAAATAAATAAATGTCTAATTTATAAGCTACCAAGGGCTTAAATATTTAAGCAATACCTCAAAAATTACAGTAGCCCCCTCTTTTATGCAGTTTAGTTTTTCATGGCTTCATGGTTTCATCTACCCAAGGTCAACTGCAGTGGGGAAGCAGATGACCCTCCTTCTGACATGCGATCAAAATGCCAATAGCAGTCTAACACTATGTCACAATGTCTACGTCATTCACCTCACTTCATCTCATCAGGCGGGCATTTTATCATCTCATATCGTCACAGGAAGAATAAGTGCAGTAAGATATTTTGAGAGAGACAATATTGTGTAACTTTTATTTCTGTGTATGGTTATAAGTGTTCTATTTTATTGTTACTTATCACTGTTAATCTCTTACTGATTTATAAATTGTTTGATAGGAAAAATATAGTGTATGTAGGATTTGGTACTATCTGCAACTTTAGGCATCTACTGGGTGTCTTGTATCCCCCTGGAAAATAGGGGACTACTGTATATACTGAGATGATAATTATATTTCACATTTTGCAGTTTACATTTAGATGTAGTCCTTGTTCTTCATTTTAAAACTGAAATTCTGAGATAGTTACCTGTAGATGATTCAAAGAGATCCCTCTCTTGGTCCTTCTGGCAGTAGTTGTGGACAGAGATTATTAGAATCACATGAGTCTGGCCTTAATGGGCAATTGTCAAGAAAGTTAAGTGGTGTCTAGGAAAGCTACCAACAGCTGATCTGCATGTGGAGTCCTGGATGTGTTCCACTTCTCCATTCTGAAAATTACAATACATCTTGTCATCTTCTTCCCCTAAATGGACATGTGCACCCACGCACGCACACATACCCACCCCTAATTGGATCAAGATCTCTAAGCGCTCCAGTTTTGAAACCAAATAGTCCAAAGTAAGATTTTCTTTCCCATTCATTCCTTTCAGATTGATAGCCTACTTCAGTAAGTGAGTTTGCAGACCACCAAGACAAAGCTTAGCTATGTATAAACTGTAAACAGAAAACAATTTTTTTTAAAGATTTTATTTATTTGACAGAGAGAAACACAGCCAGAAAGGGAACACAAGCAGGGGGAGTGAGAGAGGGAGAAGCAGGCTTCCCGCCTAGCAGGGAGCCTGATGTGGGACTCGATCCTGGGTCTCCAGGATCATGACCTGAGCCGAAGGCAGTCGCTTAACCAACTGAGCCACCCAGGCGCCCCCAGAAAACAATTTTTAAAGATCTCTCAAAATTTGAAACCATGCGAGTCTAATATGCATATCAAAACTTGTTTGGCTTGCTATATTTAATAATAATTTATTTTTAATAGTGCTGAAGCTAATTTTAAACTAACTTAAGAACTTAGTCTCATGAAAATCAGGCCGAAAGATCTGTTTATGAATGTTAGAGAACAGTATCAAGCTCTGTGGAAATAAAGAATATTTTTTATACTCTGATCTCAGTGAACATTAGAAATCTAAGGTGTTCTGCCCTATAGACATCAAGGAGAATATTACACTATCCCTCTTTTTCATTAAAAATTCTGGTTTTTGAAAACACAACATTAATTTCAGCAATTATTTGAAAATTCACTCTACAGAGTATTTGCAGAGCCAATGGAAAACCATTTCTGTGAGATAGTGTGAGAAGGGGTAAAAATTAATGTTGTTTGTGGAAAAAGCAAAGCTTGATCTTGAAAAGTTATGTCTTCTACTTTAGTGTACATCAGTGATTATCTGGCATTTTATGCATGGTGTTAAATAGAAGGATATTCTCTGAATCCAGTACTTACACTATTATTTGGACAAGATTTTTTGCTCTTCAGTATGCAATCTCGAAAATAAGTCTATTATTCCTGGGTGGTCACTGCAGAGATCGCTTCAAGCATATAAAATATAAAAAGCATGCATGAAATATGCCAGTATATTAAATTAACATCTTGCAAAAACCCCTCTCTAAAATCCAGATGCTTATATTACTTTTGACAGACTGTAGGCGGTAACGTTTTAACTTTAAAGAAGGGGCTTTCTGTTTCTGTTTTCAAGTTAAAAATAATGAAAGGAAAACACACTGAAATTCCCACATTATTAAATAAAACATTTAAGTGGCCAAGGGCCAATCATTGTCACGCCATGAACAAATGCCTTACGGTAATATGTTCCATAACTGTTTGTTAAAAACTACCAATTTTAACACATTTGCACATGATTAGACACCATAAAAAGTTGCTTATTGAAGCCAGTGTCATAACACTGTTACTCATGCCCAAGGGGAGGGAAGCTTCAGTGCAAACCTGAACAAGAAAGGTGGTGTGAAATAAGTTCCACGTTGTGAAAACAGATCCTAAGTAGATTTGCCAAATAGCTGACTCCACTCAATGGTCAGAAGTTCATAACATCAGCATCACGAGACTGTGCAGGGCTAAGAAAATGTTAACTAAAGAGTTTCCTAAACAATTAAAGTACGCAAAGATGGATGATTAAAAAAATTTTGGAAAAATCTATTTGATCCGAGAAATGTCCTTATGCAGAAAATAAATACTTTATGCAAAGAGAGAATCTGGGCCGACTTTGTTTGAGTAGGTACTTCTAAAAATAAAATATATATATATATATAATTTAAAATATATATATTTAAAAAGCAAAGAAATTTTTCTAAAACAGGAAGAATTTTTCAAGTTGTAATATAATGAGAAGTTATCACTTCATAAAAACCAAGACAAAAATGGAAAAAATGAAAAACTAATCTAGTCATAGCCAGTGTTTCTTGGCTCTCAAACTGCATAACTATAATCTCTGTCTTCATCATCATGTGGCATTGTCCTGTATGCCTTTTTTTTCATGTGGCTATCTACTATTGGGATACCAGTCATATTGGAGTAGGGTTTACCCTCCAGTATGACATCATCCTAACTAATTACATCTGCAACATTCTTACTTCCAAAAAGGTCCAATTTCAAGGTACCTGGGCTTAGGACTTAAACTTACCTTTACCTTTTCTAAGAAGACACAATTCAACCCATAACAGTATTTGTAGAGTAAAGCATTTATAACAATTAACAATAAGTAAATACTAAACTGACAGAATGATTCAATAATTCAGAACTTCTATTAATTCATACAATGTTAACATTCTAAAGGTATTGAGCACACGTTTTCAAAATTACAACCTGATTAAGGAAAACAAAACTCAGACTTGAGTGACAGATTCCTGAGAAGAATTTCTTTTCTCTTTTCTTTTCTTTTCTTTTCTTTTCTTTTCTTTTCTTTTCTTTTCTTTTCTTTTCTCTTCTCTTCTCTTTTATTTTTTCTTTTCTCTCTCTTCTCTTCTCTTCCTCTTCCTCTTCTTTTCTTTTCTTTTTATTTTATTTTTTAATTTTTTTAATTTTTTTTATTGGGGCACCTGTGTGATTCAGTCCTTAAGCATCTGCCTTTGGCTCAGGTCTGCCTTTGGCTCAGGTCATGATCCCAGAGTCCCAAGATCCAGCCTCACATCCACTCTCTGCTTGGCGGGAAGCCTGCTTCTCCCTCTCTCACTCCCCCTGCTTGTGTTCCTTCTCTCGCTTTTGTCAAATAAATAAATAAAATCTTTTTTTAAGATATATATAATGTGTTATATAACATTTACATAATATATATTTATATATAATGGAATATTATTCAGCCATCAAAGGAATGAAATCTTTCTATTTTCAATGATGAGCATGGAGCTATAGTGTATTATGCTAAGTGAAATACACCAGTCAAAGGAAGACAGATACAATATGTCCGCATTCATATGTGGAATTTAAGAAAGAAAACAAATGAACATATGGGAAAGGAGAAAGAAAAAAAAGAATGACGGAAACAAACCATAAGAAACTCTTAAAAATACAGAACAAATTGAAAATTGATGGAGAATGGTGGGTGGGGAATGGGGCAGTTGGGTGATAGGTGTTAAAGAGGGCACTTGTGATGAGCTCTGAATCACTGAATTCCATCCTTCACTTTCTTTTTCAGGTACAAATACCATAAATTTAAAAGTAGACCTTTCAGGGAAAGGAAAGATTAGGAGTTATTGTTGTTATTATTATGTAATTAGGAGTTATTAGTTCAGAAAGTCCCTATGGGGTGTTAGAGTAACTTCTTATTTACAAACTTCTGCCTCTTTCAGAACTTTGGGCTTCAAAGCACTTTAAACTCTTCTGTTTCTGCTTGTTGGGCACTGGAAAAATAGGAGCAAAGGTTGTCGGAGACGGTGTGTGATCCACTCCTCCCTTCCTGTCCAAGCCTCCAGAAACTTTGGTGGAAGTACCCGTGAATGTGAATGAAAGTCCCTCCAGGCTTTCCCTGCCAAGAATCCAGAGTTATGCTAATGTCCCAGTCATCAACTCCATCTTTACTTGCCTTTTGTTCTTCCTGCTCAACTATCAACTTCCCTTTTATTTGTATTCACAAACTTCCCTTTTTTTTTTTAAAGGATGTTTTATTTTATTTCTTTTAAAGATTTTATTTATTTAATTTATTTATTTGACAGAGAGAAACACAGCTAGAGAGGGAACACAAGCAGGGGGAGTGAGAGAGGGAGAAGCAGGCTTCCTGCCGCTGAGCAGGAAGCCCGATGTGGGGCTCGATCCCGGGTCTCCAGGATCATGACCTGAACCGAAGGCAGTCGCCCAACCAACTGAGCCACCCAGGTGCCCCAACAAACTTCCCTTTTAATGGTAAAGGCCAGTTTCTTAGAAAGGCTTGACTCTGCCTGCTGTGAATTATTTTGTTAAACTTTAACCTAACTGCATCCCCCAACTTCCTCACTTTGGAATAATAAAAGACTTATTAAGACCCTTAATAGTCAAGAGAGACAAAGGCAGAAACAAAGGCAGAGACAAAGGCAGAGAAAAAGGCAGAGAGCCTGCGAAGCTAGAACCAGAGAAACAGAGAGCAAGAGAGAAGCAGAGAGCAAGAGAAATAGAAACAGAGAAAAAGGAGAGCCAGAGAGACAGAAGCAGAGCCAGAGAGCCTGCGAAGTGAGAGAGGCCAGGGCCCGGAGCCCAGAGTACAGAGAGCCCAGAGGCCAGAGAGCCAGAGCTAGAGAGCCAGAGCCTGAGCCTCTTTTATAGGTCTCTCCTGACAGACCTCGGGTTTTGTCAGCTTGCATCAGATCTCCATATCTGTGTCGTCATTTCACCTACCAGACATCTGTGGTTCGAAACCCACATCTCTGCTGAGGCTGGTCCCCGGCAAAAGGTGAATCCACAAAGAGGTGAAGTGGGATTCTGAGGCCAATACTACTTTATTTTCAATTTAATGTACATAGTTTCTAATAGGGTATGATTTAATACCAACAAAATGCACAGTTGTTAAGTATTTCCTTTTTAGAGTTTTGATAAATGTATACATTCATAAGCTCTCTATCCCTATTAAGATAGAGAAAAAAATTATCACTCTAGTTAGCACCATACCTTTCAGTGTTTTCTAGCTAATTCTCACACACTGTAATTAGAGAACAACCCTCTGATTTCTATTATGATAGCTTAGTTTTACCTTTCCTAGAACTTTATATGATGGAACTATATAGCACATGATTTTGGGGTCTGGCTTTTTTTGCTTAATATGTGAGATTCTTGATATATCTTCACATTTATCAATAGTCTGTTCTTTTTTATTGCTGAGTATATTGTATCATATGGATATAGCACAACTGGTTAATCCATTCCCTTATTTATGGAATGATAAATAACATTTATTAGTTTCAGTTTTTGGAATGATAAATAACACTGTTGCAAACATTCATGCAGAAGTTTTTCTTACGGATCACAGTTTTTATTCCTTTTGAGTAGCCACTTAATAGCAGAAGAGTCATTGCGTATGTGGTTAGTTTTGTAAGGAACTGCCATACAGAGTGACTGTAGCATTTCACATTCCCTCTATAAAATTTTAGTATTCTAGTATCTCCCCCTTCCTGATAAACATCTGATGTTGTCAGTCTTTTTATTATAGTCATTCTCATTGTGATTTTAATTTGCATTTTCTTGATGGCCACAGATGGGGAGGATTATTTCATGTGCATTTTATTGGTCATTTCTATACCTCTTGGGAAAATAATCCTTGATGTCTTTTATAATATTAATTAGATTTTTAAACTTTATTGCACTGTAGGTGCTCGCTATAAATCCTGGACAGAATTCATCTGTTAAATACTAGTATTGAGACTATACTCCCCAAAGTTTTGGCTTACCATTTCATTTCTTTAGTTGAGTTTTTTTTAAAAAGCATAGGTTTTAAATTTCAATAACTTGCAACTTAGCCATTTATTTTAATGATTAGTGCTTCTTTGTAATAAGAAAAGTTGTTATCTCAGGTTTTTAAAGATATTTTCCCTGGTTTTTTTTTTCCATAGATTTAATAGCTTAGCTTTTATGTTTAGCTCCATGATCTCTCTCAAAGATTTTTAATGAGGTGTGAGGAAATAATTGTGGTTCTTTTCTTTCCATAGGAATATTCAGTGGTTTCAATACCATTTGTTAAAAAGAATATCTTTTCCTAATTGGATTATTTTCAGTGAAATTCAATTGATCATATGTATGTGGATCTATGTCTGGACTCTTTATTATGTTCCACTGATTTGTTTGTCTCTCTTTAGACCAATACCACACACTCTGGTTTATTGTGGCTTTAGAGTTTTCTAAAGAGCATAATTCTTCTAATTTTGTTCTTTTTCAAAATTACTTTAAATATCTATGTTCTTTAGCATTTCTGTGTAAATCTTAGAATCGGGTTGTCATTTTTTTTCCAGGAAAAACAAAACTGCTAATATTTTGAAGGAAACAGTGTTAAATTTATAGATAATTTTGTGCAATATTAGCATTTTAGCAATATTGAGTATCACAACTAAGTAGCATGTTATATTCCTGCATTTATTTTGATGTTTTTACTTTCTTTCTGGGATTTTGATGGTTTCAGTGCAGTAGTCTTACACATTTATCTTTGTTATATTCCTAAATATTTTATATTTTTAATTTTAATGCTGATTTTTTTTAAATTTTCTGATTGCTTGTTGCTAGTAGATAGAAATATTTCTACATTATAGTTGCTAGCATTTGAAATTCACATATATTTGGACTTGTTTGTTATAAACCTATTAAATTATCAATCAGCTCTAGTAAGTTTCCTAGGTACCTGTGTATTTTTTATATAATCAATCATGCTGTGTGAAAATAAAAACATGGTTTCTCCTTCCTTTTCTAATTTTTCCAATCTTTCACTCATACACAGCACTGGTTAGTATCTCCAATATAATGCTGAATAAAATGGTAAGCATAAATATCCTTTCTTTCCTCTTGGTCAATATTCTATCATCAAGTATAACACTAGCTGTAGGCTTTTTATAGATGTCTTTTATTACATTGAAGAAGTTCCTTACTATATTCACATTGAGCACTTTTAACATAAATGGGCATTTAGCTTTTTTTCCAGTTGCTTTTTCTGCATCCATTAGAATTATTCAATGATTTTTCTTCTTTATTCTATTAATGTTATGGCCTACACTGGGTAATATTTGAATATTAAACATCACATTCCTGGAATAAGTTCTAACTTGGCCATGTTGTATTCTTACTTCTATTTCTTTATTTGATTTGTTAGTATTTTTACATCTTTGTATATGAGTGATACTGATATGTAATTTTCTTTTCTTGCAATGTCCTTGTAAGGTTTTAGTGCAATTTCTATGAATGAATTAGGGATTGTTCCTCCCAATATTTTTTGAAAGCCTTTGGAAATACTGATACTATTTCTTGCTTAAATGTTCAATGTAATTTGCTAATGGAGTCATGGAGGAATGGAGCTTTCTTAGTGGGAATATTAATTTCATAAGGCTGCTGAAATGAAGTACTACAACCCAGGTGACTTCAAGTTATATAATTGTAATGTCTCACACTTCTGGAGGCTAGAGGTCTAAGATGTTGGCAGAGCCTGTTCCCTCTACAACCTCTTAGGAGGTGATCCTTCCTTGTCTCTGTCAATTTCTTATAGCCCCAGACACTCCTTGGCTTGGGGCAACATAACTCTGGTCTCCACCTCTATCTTCCTATGGGAAGCTTCCTGTGTGTCTTTGTCTTTGTGTCCAAATCTTTCTCTTATATGGACACAATCATATTGGATTAAGGGCCCATCCTACTACAGTATGTTCTCATCTTATATTAGCTAGTTACATCTGTAATGACACTATTTCTAAATTAAGTTACATTTTGAAGTACTAGGGGTTAGAACCTCAACATATTATTTTTGGGGAAAAACAATTCAATCCATAACAGCGGATATTTTAAAAATTGTATCAATGGAGTGTCTCCTTTGTATTTAGGTATAATTGATACACAGCTAAACACACAGGTCATAATATTTCGATAAAATGAGTTTCAACAATTGTACACATTTGCACATCCATCATACAAAATGAGACAGTAAATTTCTATCACTCCAGAAAGTTACTTTATGCTGCCATCTATCCATCCTCCTCATCTCCATATAGTTAGTATTTATCATTCTTAGATTTAATATAAATGAAAAAGCATAGCATGTATTATTAATGTATGGCTTCTTGCAGTAAACATAGTACAAATATGTGTTATTGATTGCATCAGTAGTTTTTGTTGTTTTGTTTTAGTACTTAAGTAATATTCCATTGCATAAACACACCATTTTCCCCCTCCTCCCATTATTGTGTTAATAGACTTTTGCTTGTTTACAAGTTTGGATAATTATTACTAATGCTGCCATAAAAATTGTTAGATAGTTCTTCTTTCTATTTGATATAGTCTATAAACATTAATACTAGTTGTTAAGTTATTAATATTTTTGTTCAGTTCTATCTGCTTATTTTTTGTCTTTTTGTTCTAATAATCACTGAGAGAATTAAAATCTCTATTTTTGTGGATTTCTTTGTTTTCCTTAGTTTTTTTTTTTTAAGTTTATTTATTTAGGCAATCTCTACATCCAACATGGGGCTCAAGCTCACAACCCCAAGATCAAGAGTCACTTGCTCTACCAACTGAGCCAGCCAGGTGCCCTGCTTTCTTTAGTTCTTAACTCTTGTTTTCTATACTTTTTTTTTAATGAGATAGCAAAGTGGGGGGACAAAGGGAGAGAGGGAGAAAGAATCTTAAGCAGGCTGTGTCCCCAGTGCAGACTCACATCCCCAATGTGCGGGTGGATCTCACAAACATGACCTTAGCTGAAACCAAGAGTCAGAGCATACCCAACTAACCAACTCAGTCACCCAGTACCCCTGTTTTATGTACTTGAGGGGTTTTTTTTCATTTAAATTTTAGTTAGTTAACATAGAGTGCAATATTGGTTTCTGGAGTAAAATTCAGTGATTCATCACAAGTTCCCTCTTTAATACCCATCAGCCATCCAACTCATCATTGAGTCTCTTTTTCTTTCCCATTGTCCCATATGTTCATCTGTTTTCTTTCTTAAATCCAACTATGAGTGAGATCCTATGTTATCTGTTGTTCTTTGGCTTACTGAATTTAACATAATACACTCTAATTCCACCCTCATCATTTCAAATGGCAAGATTTCATTCTTTTTGGTGCCTGAGTAATATTGCATTATATATATCTATATATCTTATATATACATAACACACATATATATGCATTATATGTGTATGTATATTTATGTGTGTATATGTATGTATATATGCATATATATGTATATATGTAAGATATACATATATACATGCATACATACCTATATACACACATATATACATGCATATTTATGTGTGTGTGTGTATATATATATATACAGATACACATACACACACACTACCACTTCTTTATCCATTCATCAGTCAATAGACATCATTTGGGTTCTCTCCATTGTTTGAATTGTTGGTAATGCTGTTATAAATAGCAGGATGTATATGTCCTTTCAAATCTATATTGTTGTACCCCTGAGTAAATACCTAGTAGTGGATGGACAGGTGTGAGGTGGTATCTCATCCTGGTTTTGATTTGTATTTCTCTGATGATGCATGATGCTGAGCATCTTTTCAGGGGTCTCTTGGCCATCTGGACGTCTTCCTTTGAAAAATATCTATTCATGTCTTCTGCCCATTTCTTAACTGGGTTATTTGTTTTTTGGCTGTTGAGTTTGATAAGTTCTTCATAGATTTTGGATACTAACCCTTTATCAGATATGTTATTAGAAAATATCTTCTCCCATTGCATGTTACCTTTTATTTTTGTTGATTTGTTTCCTATCCTGTGCAAAGGCTTTTTATCTTCATGAAGTCCTAATAGTTCATTTTTGCTTTTGTTTCCCTTGCCTCTGGAGATATGCCTAGAAAGAAGTTGTTGTGGCCAGGGTCAAAGAGGTTACTGCCTGTGTAATCCTCTAGGATTTTGATGGATTCTTGTCTCACATTTAGGTCTTTCATCCATTTTGAATTTATTTTTGTGTATAGTATAAGAAAGTTGTCCAGTTTGTTCTCTATGTTGCACTTCCCAACACCACTTGCTGAAGAGACTGTCTTTTCTCCATTTGTAATTTTTTCCTGCTTTGTCAAAGATTAATTGACCGTAGAGCTTAGACCATAGAACCATTTCTGGGTTCTCTATTCTGTTCCATTGATCCATGTGCCTATTTTTTTCCCCAGTAACATGCTGTCTTGATGACTACAAATTTGTAATAGAGCTTGAAATCTGGAGTTGCAATGCCTCCAGTTTTGTTTTTCTTTTTCAAAATTGCTTTGGCTATTCGGGGTCTTTTGTAGTTCCATACAAATTTTAGGATTGTTTATTCTAGCTCTGTAAAAATTGCTGGTAGTATTTTGATAGGGGTTGCTGTTTTATGTACTTTGAAGCATTGTTATTAGGCATATGAACATTTAAGAGTCTTAGTAAAGAACTGATTATTTAATTATTATAAAACAATCTTGGGGCGCCTGGGTGGCTCAGTTGGTTGAGCGACTGCCTTCGGCTCGGGCCATGATCCTGGAGACCTGGGATCGAGCCCCACATCGGGCTCCCTGCTGGGCGGGAAGCCTGCTTCTCCCTCTCTCATTCCCCCTGCTTGTGTTCCCTCTCTCTCTGTGTTTCTCTCTGTCAAATAAATAAAATAAAATAAAAAAAAAAACAACAACAACAATCTTTTCTGGTCATATGTGTTTTTTAAGACTACTTTGTGTGATATAAATATAGGCAATTCATCTTTCACAAGCATATTTTTTCAGGGTATATTTTTTGCATCATCTTAATTTATTTGTTGGTATCCTTAAATTTAGTATCTCTCCTGTAATCCATTTTTGCATTTGTTTCCTATTTGCCCATTCCAGTCTTTTTCTTTCTTTTCTTGTTTTGCTCTTCTTTCCCATGTTCTTTTAAATTAATCAGTTTTTTAATTTTCCACTTAAATTTCCTATTACCTTTATATTTGTATAATTTTTAGTGATTTTTTTGCAAATTGCACTCTGAATCCTAACCTATTACAATATTATAATGTAAGAATATTATAACACCAAATGTTTGATATAAGAAATTTATAGCAGTGCTAAACTTCCTTTTCATAGCCTTTCATTATTTATGTTACTGCTGCAATTTATTTTGCTTCTCTTCATGTTATATACCCCATATGCATTGTTAGGTGTTTGTTTTATATAGGCGGTTGAGTTTTCAAAAGAAAATTGGGAAAGGAATATTTTATTTTTATTTAGTGATCTTCCTTTTTTAGAAATTAAATTTTCCATCTGGTGTTATTTTCTTCCATGTGAAGGACATTCTTTGTTTTTTGTTTTGTTTTGTTTTGTTTTGTTTTGTTTTGTTTTGTAATGTGCATATGTTGCTGACAATTTCTCTCAGCTTTCATTAATCTGAAATTATGTTTTATTTCATATTAATTTTTTGAAGGCAATGTTTTTCATAGTAAATAATCCTATGCTGATAGATTTTATTTTTTCTGCATTTAAATATGTCATTCCATTTTCTTATGCTCTGCATTATTTCTGACGAGAGGCCTACAATAATTCTATTCTTGGTTTCCCTGGATTTAATTTGTCTCTTTCTTCTGGATGTTCTTACATTTATTCATCTTTTATTTTTAGCAGTTTGACTATTGTCTATGGAGCTGAGTTTTTGTTTCTGTTTGTTTGTCTTCCTATGAATTATCTAATTCCATTTTTATCAAATGTGAAACATTTTGACCAGTATTTATTAAAATATATTTCCTACACCATTCTTTCTCTTCCCACTTTCTGGGACACTAATAATACAAATGCATAATTATACAATTATATAAGTATATAATATTACCTCATAAGGCACTGATTAATACTTGGTTTTAATAATTTTTATCCCTCTGTGCTTCAGTTTGTGTGATTTTTTAAATCTGTCCTCAGGTTTATTGATTCTTCTATTCTCTCCAATCTACTGTTAATCTCATACAATAACTTTTATTTCATATATTGTATTTTTCAGTTTATTAATTTCCATTTGGATCTTGTTTACATTTCCCAAGTATATCCTGACAGTCCTTATCTTTTTACCAATTTTACCACTTTGCTCTAGGTTTTATAAAATATTTATCAAAAATATTTAAAAATGTGTATTTGTCAGCCCAACGTTCAGGTCTGTTTCTAGTAACTGATTTTTTTTTTCTTGACTATAGTTCACATATTTTTTTTTCTTGACTACAGTTCGCATATTTCTATTTCATTGCATATCTAGCCATTTTTTAATAATGTACAGGACCTTGTGTGATACCTTGTAGTGATCCTTGCTTATGTTCTTGTTCTCTTAAGAATTTGGTTATAAAAGGTATTAAATTACTGGCACATAACTTGAACTTGTAGATACTCAGTTTTAAGCTTTATTAAGTTGGGTCCCGGGTTTAGATCATGGTCCAAGGGAAAATCTCCTACTCCTGGGATGTAGTTTTTACTTCTAGAGTGTGGCCCTTCCAAGTTTTCAACAGAAAACACAGTGTGCTTACCAAGATTCTCTATCTTGGCAAGATTCAGACTTCAAATATCTATTCTACAGCAAGGAGTTGCAAAAAATCTGGTTAGTTCCTCCAGACTTCTTGGATCATTGCCCAGGCATGAATAACTTAGGGGCAAATCATAGATTCAGGAAACTTACACACACATTTCAGGGTTCTCTCCTCTGTAACTTCCTCATATCTAAAATTTCTTCCCATAATTTCTAACTGCTTTTGCAGTTGCAAACGTTTCCTCTCACTTCTATGGTGAATAAAACTGGTTTTCTGTTTAAGTTCTAGGTGCTCCATCTATGTGTACTATGAAGTGTCCTCACAGGAAAAGCCATGTACGTCTTATGTCTCATCCATTATGAGTTTCTTCTTTTAAAAGTTAAACAGAACACAATTTCTGCCAGATTTTTATGCCTTCAGAGTTGTCTTTATATTTTAGGCAGAGTTTATAATTACTATTTTGGGGAGGATTTATCCAATTAGAGCTTTTCTCCCATTACCAGAAACAATCTCTGGGTCAGTGATTTAGTAATATTCTCCTCTGAATCATAAAGATTCAAAGAGGATATGTCACTTTTGGTAAGATGGTGTTCTACTATCTCCATTGATACTTGTGTATCTTTAACTCATTTTGCACATTGAGTTTTCTCTTAATATTTTACTTGAAGAAAATATTCCACTATTTGGAAGTAATTATTTTTAGTCCTAGGAACAGATTTCGGTTTGGGAAACAAAATTATTCTTAAATTATGATTTTTCTGATTGAGTACATTTACAAGGATCATATTATGACAGAATCTATGGGAATATTGCTCTACTCCTGTGTTATTCAGAAACATTGCTGATCCACAGTTGTTTCTAAATGCTTGAGCCTTATTAGAATATCTTAGAGCTATCAAGGCCAATGCCAATGCCAATGATGCTTGGATCTCAGTATACACCAGACTGTGGAAGAACCTCAGTCCTTCCACAAATTTATTATTTTATGGAATGATTCCATTTGTACTCTGTTTTAATAATAACAGCCAATATTTTTCTTGTGGTTTAAAAATTCAAAACAAGGGGAACCTGAGTTGTGCACTTGGTTAAGCATCTGCCTCTTGGTTTCAGCTCAGGTCGTGATCTCAGGGTTGTGAGATCAAGCCCTGCGTCTAGCTCTGGGCTCAGCATGAAGTCAGTTTAGGACTCTCTTTCTCTCTCTCTCTCTCTCTCTCTCTCTCTCCCTCCCTCCCTCTGCCACCCCCCCACTCTCTCACTCTCTAAAATAAACAAATAAATCTAATAAATAAATAAATAAAATTTAAAAATCAGAACTCACTGTTGACTAACCGTAACAAAATATTTGTCTAATAAGGAAATTGATATCAAACTAGAGCTTTTTGTCACAAGTTGTTTTACAGAGATTTGAGAAATGATAAATTAAATGTAGAATGTAAAATATTTAACTGATATGCATAGCTTATCATGGTCACAACTCAATTTTACATGCAGCCATACAGAAAGAAATGATTGAATGACCCCTTCATTTCCTACTTCTCCTAAAATAACTTTGGCCTTGGTCAGGAAAAATACAGAAAGAGAATGCAACAAAAGTATTTGCTTATTCATTTACAAACATGACTATGAGCTGCATTGCATAACATGTTTATATGTGCACAAGTACATGATATTTTGTGAAACCATCTCATACCATCAGCAAAAGTCAGTGCCGTGAAATAACATCCTATAATTGAGGTGGAGGCTGAGGCAAGAAGAAAACCCTCATGTAGAGACACAGTTGCCTCATGTAGAGACACAGTTGCCTTTTTATAATCTCTTTACTATCATACTGACAAGTTTGCTATTAATTTTTCATGCATTTCTAACATATATTAAACTTGTTATACTTACTCAACTTATGAATATTGAGGCAGTAAATTCATAGGCCTTATGAAAAAAAAAAAAAGAATAAGAAACAATCCTGAGCTTGTGGAGTTTGATAGCATCTCAGCGAGATGTAGTGTAATGGAAGCTGATGAATGCTGTAACTGACACGTATGCATCACATTATAGAGCTTGTGTGGTCAATGTACTTTACAATATTTTTGTCATGTGGTATATTAAACATAAAAAAACTGTAGAGAAGTGTGTATTGCTGACACACTTTACATATGGTTTAGCTATTAGAAATACCTAACACTTTGAGTTAAAAATTTTAACAAATAAAATATTAAACTTGAATTCCCTTTTGCACTCCCTCCCCCTCCTTTCCCTGAAGATAATTAGTATAAGAAAGTTGTCATATGGTGCTGGAAAAATTGGACAGCTACATATAGAAGAATGAAACTAGACCATTCTCTTACACCACACACAAAAACAAACTCGAAATGGATGGAAGGCCTCAACGTGAGGCAGGAATCCATCAAAATCTTGGAAAAGAACATAGGCAGTAACCTCTTTGACATCAGCCACAGAAACTTCTTTCAAGACAGGTTTCCAAAGGCAAAGGACACAAAAGCGAAAATGAACTTTTGGAACTTCATCAAAATAAAAAGCTGCTGTACAGCAAAGGAAACAATCAACAAAACAAAGAGGCAACCCACAGAATTGGAGAGGATATTTGCAAATGACACTATAAACAGCTGATATCTAAGATCTATAAAGAACTACTCAAACTCAACATCCAAAAAGAAGATGAACACATCAAAAAATGGACAAGAGACATGAAGAGGCACTTCTCCATAGAAGATATACAAATGGCTAACAGACACATGAAAAAATGTTCATCATCACTACCTATCAGGGAAAATCAAAACCACACTGAGATACCACCTTACACCAGTCAGAATGGCCAAAATTAACAAGTCAGGAAACAAGTGTTGGAGAGGCTGCAGAGAAAGGGGAACTCTCTTACATTGTTGGTGGGAATGCAAGTTGGTGCAGCCGCTTTGGAAAACAGTGTGGAGATTCCTTAAAAAATTAAAAATAGAACTACCCTATAACCCAGCAATTGCACTACTGGGCATTTACCCCAAAGGTACAGATGTAGTGAAAAGAAGGGCCATATGTACCCCAATGTTCATCGCAGCAATGGCCACAATCGCCAAACTGTGGAAAGAGCCAAGGTGCCCATCAACAGATGAATGGATAAAGAAGATGTGGTACATATATACAATGGAATACTATGCCTCCATCAGAAAGGATG
>PITA01009419.1:7375-69088 GCA_004023965.1 Spilogale gracilis
CCGGAACCAGAAATCTCCACCCGGACTGGGACTCCCCCAGAACTGGGGACCCCCCCACCAGGAATGTGACCCCTGCCAGAACAGGAGACCCCTGCCAGGCCAGGCGTCGAAAACCCAGGGCAGAGCAGTGCAGCCCAGACCAGACCAACCTCCTAAAGCAGGAACCGAAGGATGTGCCGCGTCAGAGGGCCGGGGCTCTCCTGGGACACCATGAGCGCAAGGCCCACGACCTGTCCAAAGACAACAGACAGACGGAAAAACTAGAGGATTGCCATTTCCAGAGTTCCCCCCTCAAAAACCCCAGACAGACCTCTCGCACAGTCAGTCGGCACAGTCCTGCGGTCCAAGCGGGTCTGCTCTCTGAGACACCTGGCACGGAATACTCAGATTGGCCGGCTCGGGTCACGTGTCCCTGCCTGCCCGCCCACTGAGGTGCCAGGCTCGGAATACTCCAACTGGCCGACTCGGGTCACGTGCCTCTCTCTTGTCTCTGTGGTAATGCACGGAATGCTCCTATTGGCCCACTCAGGTCACATGCTCTGCCCACCTGGACACGTGGTGGCGCAGATTGGTGTCTCGCGATTAAAAGTCGCACGGGTGTTGGGGATGCAAGTGCTGTTGGAGGCTGCTGTGCGGGGCCCCAGGTGGACAGCAGTCGTCCGGAGCCCTGAGGGAGCTGCTACTGTCGGCCTTGTGTGCACCTGTGTGGACGCACGCCGTCCAGGTGTGCAGGCCACTGCAGGAGCGCCGGCAGGTGCGGGGGGGCGAGGACGGTGGGGGGGCGCCGGTGTCCCTGGACTCACCTGTGCCCGCCGCTGGGTCTGCGCCTGTCACCGGGAGCAGAGAAGCTGCTTCCCTCCCCCTTGCTGCTGCGGGGCATGTGCGTGCTGCCTGCCCCCCACCGTGTCCCCGGGCAGCCCGGAGGAGGCAGGATCCGTCACTCCCGTGCAGGGTTCACACCCGGCAGACGGCACATCTGCAATTAGCTAATGCGGAGCGTTTTTGGTAGAAAATGAAGCATGAAATATACAAAAATAATGAGGCCGCCTCTGAAATTCCAGGAGCCGCTTCAGGGGAACCAATGTGAACAGCAGTTGCGATGCCTGGGGAGGAAACCCATTAATAAGGACAATGGTGAGATCGTTATGTATGGACCCCAGAACTCACTCAATTAATTCGGTCGATAAACATGGTATTAATCCTCCCACAGTGCCTAACTTAAATGAGGCTTTTATTGAAATATTGAGTCTAGTTTCCGATTTTGCAGCTAAAGCAAGGGGTATGTTGGCTGTGGTGGGAAGACCCGCATCACAGAGCCGGGGTGAACATGAAGTCAGAGAAGAGAGAGCCAGCTTGTGACCCAGAAAAGGCAGCCTGGCCATCAGAGCCCTTGAGGTAAGAAGCCACAGTATCAGACATTGGCTGGAATGCCCTGCCCCAGGTGGAGACAAGTCCTGCAGGCAGGTGATGGCTGTGCCCCACCTGTGCTCTCAGGCTCACCCAGTCTCTCCCTTCAGGTGCCCAGGACCTCCCTTGACAGTAAAATAGAGGCATTGAAAGCACCAGGCATTGCGTCCAAGTCACACCTAAATGTGGGCTCAGTCGCTTGATGGCAATTTGACCCTCTGTTTACAGAGGTCCCTTTTCTAGTTTGTAAATACCAAAAGCACCTACCTTGTAGGGTTTTTGAAGAATAAATAGCAAATGTATCAGGATTTTAAGTATTTAGCCCTGGGTCTAACTCAGGATGGGAGCTCACTAAACGGGACCTATGGTTCTCTCTTTCTTTCAACAAGCCTAGACCCTCTCAGAGAGAGGGCTTCTCTGCAGGTGACCATCTGCTCTGCATGGAATTTGGTTTCTTGTATATCCTTCAGCACTGGGCTGGGGTTTGCTTCTGATACTGGGGTGCGGCTCTGGATCCCAGGAATCCTCAAGCTCATGAGACACCATACCCAGTGCATCGTCCTGATGAGATACTGCCCTTGTGTTGTGTTCCGTTGAAGACAAGTGATGGTACATACAGAGTCATTGCTCCATTCTCTCTGGTTTTCTGTTTTCATCGGTTTGATTTTTTTTTTTTTTTGAGACCTATATGAAATGAGTTGAATGAGGTTTCTAAATTCCACAGCTCGAAACAATATTGTAAGGCTCACAAACGGGCAGTCCTGTGCCCTTCCACATTCTTGCTGCAGCTAGATCCCTGCAGTGACCGGCAGTAAGAATACAGGTAGGGATGCTTTAGGAGACCCAAACACCTTCCTTTTTTTAAGGAGCGCTGAGAAACATAAGCCATCCAAGCATAGCATCTCGATTGAAAGGAATAAATCATTAACTGTGACAACTGAAACATAATGAGATTCTAATTGACACCTTTCCTTAATGTTCCTTGCTCCAGATCGCAGAGTACATGGTATCATTAGGAATAGAACTCAAGTTTTCTGCTTCTAAACCTGGTACTTTTTCTACCGTAAAACTATGAGACAAGAGCAGCTAGCATCTGTTAGGGCCTCCTCTCTGTGGTGATCTCCACTAAGCTTTCTGATGCTCTGTCTTGTGCATATATGTGTGTGTGTGTATATGAATAAAAAAGTTATAATACAAAATACGATAAATTGTTTATTTAAATAATCTCTTGAGGAATGTAATATTATCATACCCACTTTACAAATGAGGAGACATAGGATCAAAGTCATCGAGTGGCTTGCCAAGGACACATGGCCCGGGAGCATTGGGGCTGTGGAGTCATCCTGCTCAACCCGGTCTGCAGCCACGCAGGGAGCTGTAGTTCAACAATCTTTCCCCTCAGGCATTGCGGTTCTTTCAGATTTTCACCTCTGCTTTGGACATCCCAGCACAGGACTTTGCTTTCAGATCTGTCTTACCCAGTGCAAAGACAAAAGCTGCTGAAGACCAGAGATTTTTGCCCATTTCACTTACTTCTGTATCTCTACGGTCTAGAACAGAGACTAGCTCAAGTAGGCTCAATAAATATTTGTTTACACATTGGATGGATAAGTGGGTGGGTAGATGAATGGAGGAGTGATTGGAAGGAAGTGTGGGCAGATGGAAAGAAGGGAAGAAGGATGTATGGAAGGATGGATAGATGAGTACATGGTGGGTGGATAGAAGGATGATGGATGAAAGGGTGCGTGGATGGATGGATGGACGGACAAATAGGTGGATGGGTAGGTGTGGGAGTACCTCCCTGGCACAGATACCGGGAAGTCTCTAGCTCTCCCCCAGAGTGACCATCCAGTTTATAGGACAGTCGTTCTCAACTTTCGTAGCATATTAGAACCTTCTGGAGACCTTTTGAAGAAAGCAGAGGCCTGATTTCCAGCCACAGACCATCAGGTTTAACTGGCATGTCATGTGGCCCAGGCACTGAAATTTTAAGGGCTCTGCAGGTAATTTGAATGTGCCGAAGCACTAGTGCGGGCAGCTACCCTCCCCAGAATGACAGAGGGCACTTGTTCAAAAGGCCAACAATTTTATCCCAGCCACCAAAGCTTCCCGATCAAGAAGAGCCAATTTGTGTTGATTTATGCCCAAGGGAAATTTGTTTTCCTCCTCCACTTAGTACCAAACTTAAAAGTACACGGTTTTCCTTACAGTGGGAATCGAGGGTTATTTTTGGTTCCCTAATGATGAGAATGAGGGGATCCTACCAGATTTTCCTCCTGGCCTGGGTCTTTGCCTGTCATTCCAAACCAAATTTCAAATTCAGCAAATGCCCATGGGGCAAAAATCCAAAGATTAGGAGGGGCACCTGCCTTCACTGAGTTTTTTACTTCATTGTTTCTTTCTTTCTAATGTATCAGTGCATTTAAAGGAAAAAAAAGTATGTCTTATCCAGCACTGATTCAGGGGAGGGGTGGTCCCAGTATGTAGTGTGCCTTACCGGACAGAAAGAAGGCTGAGCTGTGTTAGAGCCACATACTACAGTGTGCTGAGATTTCCACTATAACCTAATCCATACCAGTTTGTGTGAACGTTTGTTTTAAGTGTGCCCAAACACAAAATGTATCATCCGTTAACTAAACCTTCATGTACACGTACATGTACAGGTATGCGGAAGTACATATGATCAGCTAACGATTATGTTATTCAGGTCTTCTCTGTGCTTCTCTCTTGAGCTGTTGATTTCAGAGATAAAGGGCTCTGATTACAGATAAACTTCCGGTTCTTACACCCATCAGATCTTGCATGCATATCTGGAAGCCCCAGTATTAGGTGACTGGAGGCTCATGACAGCTGTGTCTTCGTCAATTGATTGGACCTTCTGTCAATGCCAGTTGTCCCTCTTTATCCATTTCATACTTTCTATCTTGAAGTATATTGTCGAGCATCAGCAGGGTAACTTCTGCTTTTCTGCTCTGGTACGGGCTCAACATCGCTGGTAGCTTCTCTGTCCTCAACCCTCTTCCACATTCCAGGTGTGCTTCTTGGAAATAGCATAGAGACAAACTTCTAACCTGAACCTGAGCTCTAGCTCTGGAGGTGTACTGAAGTTACAGTCACTTTGGACTGACTCTTGTCATTTTATTTTGTGTTTCCTATTTACTCTGCTTTTCCTTCCTCCAGCTACACCCTACTTCCTACCTGTCACCAAATGGACCAACTATCTTTATCATATTTTTCTTCTTTTGTGTTTCCTTTTCTGATAGTCTTTTTCCGTCATTCCAGAGAATACCCTTAAGTACTCCCTGTCTGTACCTGAACCTACCTCATTTGTCAACATCTGGAAGGAATCTGTCTCCATCTTTCCCTCAAACAGAACGAAGCTCTGAATATTTTTTGCCTCTTCTTTCCCCCTCCCTCCCTTTGTGCCTCTCCCACACTCATGTCCCCTGGAATTCTAATTCTAGCTCTCCCTTATTTTTAGCAACCAGGCATCATTTATCTTTAATGTGTACTAGTGTTTTGCAGACCACCTCTTCGTTGATTCATCCTTCATTTCTCTATTCATGTTTTCAGGTGGATTATGAGAAGGGTGGGGGGAGGGCAGAGTGGGTGGAGGGGAGGGGGAGGCCCAGGCTTCCAGAGATGGAACGAGTGAGTCACAGGGGTGAAAGGTTTCAGCACGCGGATTATAGTCAGTGGTGTTGTAATAATGTCATATGGTGGCAGACAGCAGCCACGTCCAATCACTGCATCATACACCTGATACTGTAACGTTGTAAGGTTTTAATGTAACATTATAATGTAAAATTTAATGTAACATTAAAATTGCTTTAATAAAAGACCAAAAAAAAAAAAAGGAGTATGACTTGAATTCATGTAATTCAAACTACGAGAGAGATTCACCCAACATGACTTCTGATTTGAATCTGGGGTAGACAGAGCTCATGGAACGCTGCGCGGTCACTGACTCACCGGTCGTGAGTCAGTTAAAAGATTGCTGATTCTAATTCTATCAAAGCACTGGTTCTTCAAACAGTATAATAATTTTTAAGTTTTGTTCTTGGAGGGCAAAAAGAAGATGATAACGGGCAGATGGGTTATGAGAAGTAAGTGTTGTAAGTTCTTGCCCATCTGAAACTGTATACTCTGGGGCATTTGAGGCAACATAGGAGATCACTGCTTTAAACTGTTTCCCAAGCTCCGAGCACACAGCCCTCATACCCTGGAGCATTGCTCAGACTTGCCGTTTTATAGACAGTCAGTTCTCGGTTCCTCGCTTTCTCTGCTGATCTTTTGCTCTTTCTGGAAGGTTTTTAGGATATTTCTCTTTTTCCCTGGAGGTATGAAATCTTTCGAGGATTGGGGCTTTGTGCATTTTTTATCCAGTGCACTTGGTTCACTTGGCTCCTTCGCATCTTCCAATAATAGTGATTATTGTAATGTGATTGATTAGTGATTAATTCCCAGCGTTGAGCTTCACTGCGTGGCCCACTTCGAGATGCTTTCCACAACCCTGCCTGGATATTGTCAATATCCTCCTGGTACAGAAGAGGAAAGTGAGCCACACACCCCCAGAAAAGCCTTTCCTCAGTCCTGGGAAACATGTTGCTATTATTTTGTGGAGAATTTCCTGCATTTCGTTCTGTCTGCCAAGTCCTGTTTTGTAGGCATGGGATTTGGAGGTCAGTCTGTGGGCACACACCCTCCCCCAACCTCAGCTGTGCCCCTCCTACTCCTGGACCCACCGATGGAGACCCTGCCATTGGGAGTTCATTGGACACTTAGGTCGTTGGGGCCAGGCTCCTCAACAAGAAGCAAAAGACCAGGACAGTGGAGACAAAACCACACTGGCTTCCTCTTCTGCACCTTAGACAGGATTGCCATCACTTCCTATCTCGCAGCCTCTACAAAAAAGACTTTAGCAGGACATCCTGAGACAGATAATTCACCATAAAACATTGACCACTATCACTCAGCCTCCAATGTCAGCCCACGTGAACAAAAATCCGATCATTACACGGGTGCTTGATCAAATCTCCAAGTGGCACACCTAAGTGGCCAGTCAACAGGGGCCCAATCTCAGGATGCTTAAGATAGTTCCTCAGAAGAGCTTATAGAACCCCTAGAAGCTCAGAGGGCAACCCCCTCAAGCCCTCCGTCCTCTCCGGGAGCTTTATGCTTTTACTCAGTAACCGTTGCCGAGCTGCCTACTGCTCCTGTCTGGTCCACTTCCTCATTCTTCAAAGCAGCACAAGCGAGAGCTGTGGGCACTGAGGGGACACAGACCCCATAACGCAGCCTCTGCAGCTCAGCCTGGAGGCAGGGATGGAGCGAGGGCCAGACGGCTGCCTGCCTCTCCACGCCGTCGTTATCGATGCCCGCAGCCCCCGCTCTCTCCCGGCCTCACCAGCCCATCCTGCATTGGGCATCCCTAGACTGGGGTCCCCAGCTGTCACGGGCTTGCACTCTGTTCCACCTGCCTTCCTTCTTGTGTGGATTTCTTTAAATCCCACCCGCTCCAAGAGCCTGCTTTGTGCTTCCCACGGCTGGGGTGCGAGGTGATGCCTTTCCTGTCACATCTAGGGACTTGGAGCAGAAAGATAAGCAGATGCTTGGTTTGCCCTGTGACCCAGTCTCCCCTTCCCATCCCGAGCACAGGGACCTGTGTGGCCAGAAGGGGGATAGTGTCGCAGATGTACAGCCCCAACGGAGAACGGCCGCACACTGGGCTGCAGCGCCAAAAGCTTGAGGAGCTCCTGAAGAACCAGATGGCCCCATAGCGGCATACTCCCTGCCCCCGTGGCACAGGGGAAGACGGCCGCTCTGAGCCTCTCCCACCAGCCCCTGCCCTGTCCTGCTGGGGAAGCCCTCTCTATCTGGAATTCAAATTTTTGGAGAAAGACCTGACTGACCCGGTTCGTCACTGTGACTGCTAATACTCCCAACAGCTGGGCCACCACCGCCAACCACAGACCCACCACCCTATGGTCACAGCTTAGCCGGGGCCTCCGGGGCCCCCCACACAATCTTCTGACCGAAACTGTGGTTGGTTGGGGCGGGCACTCTAAGACCCCCCCCCCCCGCCCACCCCAGATCTGAACACCTGGGGCCTGTGGGTGTGATGCTTGTTCAGCTCTGGCCTCCCCACGGAACGCCGCTCTTGAAGGAAGAAACACCCCCCCCTCCCAAGAAACCAGCACCTCTACAAACCCAGGCCGTGGGCTCCAGCAGAAGCCTATGAGGACGAAAGGGCTAGTTTTGGCTCAGAAACACCAGCAGAATACCCCGGGAGGACATCCTACTGCTTCCACAAACCTGACTCATGGCAGTGCCCCTTTCCCTGGGAGTCACCCCATGCGGGCTGACATAGTAACTTTGACCTGGGGAAACTCCCCACTCTCCCGCTTGGGACCTGGTGCCCAGAAGGAGTGCAGGGCCCATCCGTGACCTGAAGGGACCTGGAAGGGGCAGACACAGCTCTGACTCCCTCTCTCTGCAAGAACATCAAAGCACATGTCCCCGACCAGAACCCCTAAGGGCCATCAGGGCAGCTGGAAGCACTTGGGTCATCCTCAGAGCTCCCACACTAGGGTGTTACCCCCAGTGTGCCTCCTGGGAACTCCCTGTGCACCCCGCCCCCTCACTTCATGCCCATCTGCAGCCACAGCCCCTCCCGGGCGTGGTCACCCCCGCACCCTCACACCTCCCCACCACCCCATGCAACGCTGGCAGCGGGCAGGAGCCCTCAGAGGACCAAACATTCCCCCTGCTCACAATTCATCCACGCACCCAGATACAGGCCCTCCTCGGTGTGGCTCTCCAGCCCTCTGCCATCAGCTTCCAACAACTCCCCCCCACACACACACACCAGGCTGCTTCCAGCAGGGAAGACAGTCTGTTCCTCCTACGGAAGGCTCCCCCAAGTCCTCCGGGCCTCCATGCACACCCCTCCTGGGGGAAAACGACGGCTTTATTTCTGCAGAGACTGTCACTCCATAGGGTGGCGAGCAGGGGCTTATAATCACATATTGCAAATTGAAGCCCTTATTAATCAAAGCATCCCTGAAAATATCAAACACGTCACATGATGTCTCCACGCTCCTCTCCCGCTGGCTCTGCGGCGCACCCACGAGGAGGCTGACCTTTTCCATAGCCGCATCATAAATGTCAGAATTGCGTGGTTCCATCCTTCAATTACTGTCACCTTGAGAGGGGAGAGCGCTGGAGGCCTCCGACTTAAGTCTTTCGATCCCAGATAAGTTGCAAACACGCAGTTTCCCTGAGAGCAGTGCTGGTTCCAAGAAGCCAGGGCGCCCCACTCCCCGCCACCCTTCCCACGTGCCTTGCACGGTGACCCAAAAAGCCAGCAGCTTGCTTTGGGGACTGATCACGACTACCTGTCTGACAAACTCAAGATTTAATTTTTCCTCAACTGCTATTTTCAGAAGCACCACAGGACAAAGAGGCCTCTGCGGCCCAGCTCCTAAATATGAATGATGGCAGATTGCTTTTCGTGTTTTTGTGTAGATTGCTAAGTCTTGTTTTTATTCTGAAGCTTAAAAAAAAAAAAGACATTCCTTCCGATCATATTTTCTTCATTCAAAGTCGCCAATCAACAGGAAGACAGAATGGGTTGAACCCAATAAGCTGGGGAAAAGCTGTTGCTCCTTCCAGGCTGATGTGGCTTTGTGGTATTTATAGCGGTATTTATAGTATCGAATTGGCAGGCTCACGTGTGTTACAAGGTAATTTCTTCCTCGGTCTCCTGGAACCTATGTTTGCAGAGTGGTCTTTTTTTTCCCCCCTTTCTGGGCTAAATTAACAAGGTGTATTATTGGATTTTAGTTATCACCCACCTTGGGCAATCAATACTCGGTTTCTCCTTTTCAGGGAACACCTGGGACTAATTCAAGTGGAGAAGTCTGGCCCCATCAGGGAGAGGAGCATCATAAGTTCGGCGGGCCTCATCGGGGATCTTTAGGTCCCTGTGGTCCTTGTCTGCGTCCAGGCACACGCTGTCTGCTTCCAGGCTCAAACACGCCAGAATCCCATGGCCATGAGGGTGGTCGAGTGCAGGGCAGCCAGACCCATGCGCCTCCCCCGCTGGGGACTGGCCCACACCCTGGGGAACGCTCTTGGGAGGCACACAGCAGAGCTTGGCCCTCCTCATTCCTCCCCCTTCCCCCTCCCTTGACAGCAAGGAGCACATGTAGCTGGGAAGGAGATGTTTTGTAGGGGGAGCGGTCACTCATCCTGAACAAGCCTTTCGGCAGTCACGAATCCCACGCGGTAATTGCTCAGAGTGCTGAAAGGACTCTGGGGAAGCAGTGCACAAATCAGACCTTGAGTGAGGCCCGGAAGGTGGACAGAAGGTCAGGTGAGCAACCCTCCCCATCTATCTCAGCCTAGGGAGTTTCCCAAGACGTAGGGGTCTCCCTGTTAGAATCAGGATAGGACCATCCCTGGCTAACCAGAATGATGGGTCACCCTTGAAGGTTCCACCCCCCCAGAAGATAGAACCCAGCCATGCCTTTGAGCAGGGGACCCAGGGACTGCCCCAGACCTGTTGGTGAGAGTGATAAACCTCTGGGCACATTCGCTTTGTGTCACTGATGGGACCCTCACTGCCCTCCGTGGGCACATGGGAGAGACACTGCCACTCTTCCAGCAGAGGTTGCCCCCAAAACTTAGTGCTGGAGCCAGGCCACATCTGTCCTTGGAGACCAGCACAGTCAGGGTTCGGCAGGGTCAGGCTGGCCCTGTGTCTTCCCCTGGGGACCGACGTGTGACTCTGGGCACCCCCCCCCCCACACACACACACACACTCGCTGTCCCTCCCCTGCGGCCCGTGCACAGCAGTGGTGCCACTCATAGGCCAGGACCTTCTCTCCTGCTCCCCAGTCTCTCCATCTCAGGAAACAGGACCTATGTTCTGCCTGTCACTCAGCCCCCTTCTCTCCACCCTGGTGTCTCCATGACTCCTCCTTTCCCTCCTTCCCTCCACCCTACAAGCAAATCCTACCAGTGCTCCTCAGAAATGTGCCAAGAACCCACACCTCTGAGCATCTCCGTGGCTCCAACCCTGGGCCAGATCCGAGTCACCTGGCCCCTGGCCCTTTGCCATGGCCTCCAGGTCCCCTCGGCCCCTGCTGTCACCCATCTTCCCTCTGCCTTCAACAGAGCAGCCGCAATGTGATCTGCAAATGTAGGTCTGATTGTCTCTGTCTTTGACTGGAAGCTTCCATCTCAGCGGGCGTCCATACTGCACATCTGCCCCGGGCTGCCACAGGCACTGTCCCCCCTGCTGGAACACCAGTCCACACGGCCAGCTCCCTTGCCACCCCAGGCATCCCTGACAAGTGACTTGGCACTGCACATGCTCCTAGCCAGCATGCCCCAGCCTGCTCCTGCTTCTTTCCTCCAAAGCACTGTCCCCAGCACCCTGGATGCAGCCTCCTCCCACCGGACTGTAGACTCAGACGTTCTATGTTCAGGGTTATCCCCTTCCTACTGTCACGTGTTCTGACATTTTCTTGTGAAGACTTCAAACATAAAGGGAAGTGGGAAGAGTTGCCCAAGGAGGGCTCACATATGCACATGTGTGTACACCCGTGTGTACATGTGAGTGTGTGTGTGTGTGTGTGTGTGTGTGTGTATTGGGGGTGAGGCTTAAAAATACAGCTTTCCGGAACTGCCTGGCTGGCTCACTTGGGACAACATGTGACTCTTGATCTCGGGGTTGTCAGTTTGAGCCCCATGTTGGGCACAGAGATTACTTAAAAAAAAAAAATAAAAGCTTTAAAAAAAAAAAAAAAAGCACAGCTTGGAGAACCTAGATGACTCAGTCAGTTAAGGGTCTACTTTCAGCTCAGGTCACAGTCTCAGGGTCCTGGGATCGAGTCCAGAATCCAGCTCCCTGCTCAGTGGGGAGTCTGCTTTTCCCTCTCCCTCTGCCCCTCCCCCTGCTCATGCTCACTCTCTCTCACTCTCTCTCTCGCTGTCTACCAAATAAATAAACAAAATCTTTAAAAAATAAAACAAACAGGGGTTCCTGGGTGGTTCAGTTGGTTGGGCGGTTGCCTTTGGGCTTGGGTCATGATCCCGGAGACCTGGGATCGAGTCCCACATCAGGCTTCCTGCTCGGCGGGAGGCCTGCTTCTCCCTCTCTCACTCCCCCTGCTGTGTTCCCTCTCTGGCTGTGTTTCTCTCTGCCAAATAAATAAAATCTTTAAAAACAAACAAACAAACAGACAAACAAAACAAATAAAAAACACAGCTCTCCAGCTCTCAGGGAGCACACTGGATTTTATTTTTGCTAACTGTGCCGGGCCAAGAATACCAGGACAGAGAAGCATGTTCTGCAGGAAGGCGCGGGGACCTGGAGAGCCACAGCCAGCTTCACAGGAATGGTGACAGGAAGGTGGAGCCCATGCTCACGGGGAGGGCTCATGGGGAAGGCCGTGATTTAGGTCTGGTAAAACGGCATCCTATTAAATTAATGCTGTTAATTTGAGTTTTATTGATTTCATAGTTTGCCATTCTGTAATTTGTCCATTTGTTTTGCTTTTGGAGTGAAATGAGAGTCGTAAACAGAATTTTACTCCAGCTTTCATGTTGGTACATATTCAAGTGACATTATAATGAGAAATACTTGAATCAACAGAAGTGGGGCAGAGTTCCTTGGAAATATTTTCTTTTTTTTTTTTTTAAGATTTTATTTATGTATTTGACAGAGAGAAACACAGCGTGAGAGGGAACACAAGCAGGGGGAGTGAGAGAGGGAGAAGCAGGCTTCCCGCCGAGCAGGGAGCCCGATGTGGGGCTCCATCCTGGGTCTCCGGGATCATGACCTGAGCTGAAGGCAGACGCTTAACCAACTAAGCCACCCAGGCACCCCAAATATTTTCATTTAGGAAGAGATCCCAGCATTGTTTGGGTTTGAGAAATATTTTATTTGGCGTTAGATATTTCTGCCAAGATTGCAGTCTTCCAGCCCTCCAACCACAGGGACTTCATCACCTGAAATCGGAGTGATGTTTTTCAGAAGCACCGCCCTCTGGCAGGCAGCTCAGAGCCGGCAAAGGGACATGTGTGAGCTCCCTGTGCGCACCCAAAACACACGTAGCTTCCACCGGCTCAAACGAATGGGACTAAGCCTTGGGAGCTGGAAGCCCGAGGGGGAGACATGACCATCGCAGTGGGTACCCCATTCAGGGAGAGCGTGAGCTATGTGATAGCACAGGATGGACCCTCGTGCAGAGAAGCAGCCCCCAGATGACGGGTCCTGGAGAGCACGTGACGGCCACCAGCACAACCTTGTGGGAAATGGGCTCTTCCTTCTTCCTCACACAACAAGAAGATACAGAGGCACCACGTGAGGGATCAGAGCTCTCAGCAGAGTGGTCAGTTCATCAGCAAACACCCCACAGCCCAGATGTTGCCGGGTTTCATATTCTAACGGGCGTGAAGGGCAGAGTTCGTGAAGGCCAGTGGGAAAAGCATAGTTTCCAAACGGCCAGAACCTGCAGCCCACGACATCAGGGACCACTCCAGCGTCATAAAGTGTAGCCAGGACCAAACTCCTCACACACACCTCCTTCAGCTTCCCAACCGGCTTCTACCTGCCCACACCCAGCACTCCGCCCACCTCTGGCTCCCTGCGGGCCCTCTGTGTGGAAAGCCCCACCCACTGCAGACCGGCTGAGCCCTCCTCCTCCTCTTATACCTGGCTGAGAGACTACCTCCTCCAGGAAGCCTTCCCTGACCCACACCAACACAGGCACTTGGGTCCCTCCTCCATGCCCATGTGGTTTGAGTGTCTGTCACCCCCACCAGACCATCAGCACCTTGAGGGCAGGGTCCTGGTTCCTTGTTATCCCACAGGCCTAGCAAAATGCAGAGCACAAACTCAGTTCCTGTTTTGGAATGCTGTCACTGGAGAAGAACCAAGGACACTGGGTGGCCACTGTCCCCTCCCTCCCCCCACCCTTCTGCTCCCTGAGCCCTGAGCATGGGGCATGCTTAGTGTGTGCTCTGCCCTTCGGCTGCCCACTCCCTAAAGCCACACAGGCCCTCATTTAGGCTCACTCTCCCAGCCTGGCAAGCGCCCCTCCCGGAACCCAGGTCTTCCCCATTGGCCTGACCCAGGACCCGCCAGGCAAGGCCCCCACCCACCCACGCAGGGGTTCTCACTGGGTGTGGATAGCAGGGACAGGAGGAGTCCCTGGGCCTGGACCCTCTGCCAAGAGCTACCACGCCTGGACAGGTAGTCATTGGCCATTTGGCCCCCAGTGTCTCAGGAATGGGGCCCGAACGTGGTACTGCCTGCCCATCTCTGCCAGAACTCTGGCCAGAGCAGTGGCCAATGTGCAAGTGGCCACCGGCTCTCCCCAGCCTTGCCATCCCCAGATTCCTCGTCCCCTGCCCAGGGCACTGACCACCTGCTGCTTCTCAGTCTTGTCTGCTGCGAAGAAATCCCCCATCCTTTCACTCCCAGGCTCTCCCAGGCCAGCCGAACCCGGGAGGTCAGTCAGGAAACTGGCTTGCCCAAGGGGCAGGTGGAGGCCAGGTCAGGCGTCCCCTCTCTGCTACTCCTTGTGCGTGCTCAGCCCAGCCTCCAGCGTCCTGGTGTGCAGCCACGAAGACAATCCCCAATTCACACGATAAAAGCCGGTTTCTCCCTGCTTCAAACATCCTACCAGAAAATGAGCTGCAATTTGAAGCACACGGTAAGATGTAATCTTTCCTTTTTAGCACTCAAGCTCCTTCATTTTCAACGAAAGCCAGCGGCTGGCAGATTTTGGCTTTGGGTTTTTTTGTTGGGTTTTTTTTTTTTGTTTTTTTTGGTTTCTTGCCAATTTTGCCTCAAAAGCCACCCAGAGAACAAAACAGAAGTGAGGACACTCACGCTCTGAAGATGGACGTTCTTCAAAGCTGGTGACCAAGCTGCCCAAGACCACCAGCCCAGTCTTGAGATCAGTGTGCCAGTCGTTAGTGAGAGCGTGGGTGACAGGCCACAGTTCCGACTAGTGTTTGCACGCCGCCTTAAAGAATGTCCTCTATTAATGACAACAGCTGTTGGTTTAATAACCCCAGAAAAGATCATTAAATTCCTTCACATTTCCCAGAAACAGATGGAAGCATTGCAGAAAGGTTCTGGCATATGGGGGAACATATGGGATTATGGCAGCTCCAAAGAGGGGCCGAGTCTGTTGCGCTGAAGGAGGGGTGCCCGGGGCCCCCACAGGGATGTGGAGACCACAAGCCCTTGGTGCACCGGGCCCAGAGGGAAAGATGGTCCCCCGATAGCGGGTTTGGGGAAGGACGAGGGGGCGGCCCCACTTTGCTGCCTCTACCATTGCCGAGGACACACTCACGTTCCCCACACGCAGACACATCTGGGTCAGTGCCTGTGGGTGACCTCCTAATATGTGCAATGACAGACACAGGCTGAGGGGAATGCCCACATCAGAGCTCGTCAGCTCCCCACCTGTCCCTTCCCCGAGTTCAGGGTCCCAGGACCTGTGCCCCCTCTGTGCGTCCAGGTGCAGGACCACATT
The DNA here is from genome assembly GCA_004023965.1 of Spilogale gracilis. Taxonomy (NCBI): domain Eukaryota; kingdom Metazoa; phylum Chordata; class Mammalia; order Carnivora; family Mephitidae; genus Spilogale; species Spilogale gracilis. The sequence goes on from PITA01009419.1 coordinate 22,342, forward strand.
CATTCCAAGGTGTTCTAAGGATTCAGATATGACCCTGCATTGCTGGAGGCAGGGAGAAGCAGCCTCAGGGAAATGCAGGGTTAAGACAGTATCTCCCCCCCAAAAGGGCACAGGACCCTCTACTCACTACTCATGAATTCCTGCTCCGTGTCAAGGGCTCCCACTCCCATGAGCTCATGAATGCGGAGAGCCGAGCTACGCCTTCTCCAGAGGAAGCATGGTGCTCACAGCGCTTTGCAAAGCGTCAACAGTGAGGAAGCTGAAGACAGAGTGTGTCCGGGAATGCCCGGACAAAGGCTGAGTAAGCAGGGGCAGGACAAAGAGAAAATTACTCTGACGAATACACACAGATTAACCAAGTTTGCAAGAATGGTCTGACGCTACATCAATGAACAGAGACCATGGATGGAAATGTTAGATAGCGTAAAGATTTCTTCTGCTGTTCCCTTCAGTTTGTAGTCTTCTCAAATGTATTCACTGGTGATGTGGGTTGAATGGCATCCTGCCCAAAAATAATCTGGTGAAGCCCAAACCCCCTTCCTGTGCCTGAGAACGGAACATTATTTGGAAATAGGGACTTGCCGATGGGATTAACCCGTCATCCAATAAGAGTGGTGTTCTTATAAGAAGACAGAGACATGAGGAGAAGCCTGGACGTCAGTGGCAGACACTGGAGAGCTGCGGCTGCCCCCCAACCAGGCATACCTGCCCGCCAGCCAGGGCGGGCAGCACCAGACCCTGGAGCGGTGCCAAGGAGAGCTCCCTGGTGGGTTTGAGAGGGAGCGTGGTCCTGCGGACGCCTTACCTTTGGATCACCGGCTCCCACAACTGTGGGACAATAAGCTCCTGCGATGCTGAGTCAATCCACGCGTCGTCCTTTGTTCTAGTCCCAGGGACCCCTCCCAGTTGGTCTCAATCACGTGCCTGTGAACAACAGCTAGCAGGCCAAACCCAGCCCATAGGTTGTTTTTCTCCAAGCCTCAATTTAAGAATGTTTTTTATATTTTACATTTGCGGAAAAAAAGGAGGGAAGAGGGGGAGGAAAAGGAAAGTGAGAGGAGGAGGGCATATAGAACACCTGTGTCCACAAAGCCTAGAATATTTAGTATTTGACCCATTATAGAAAAACCTTGCCAACTCTTGGTTTAATACAACCTTAATGAAAATTCCCAACAGATAAACTTAGGAGAAGCAGAAACAGGGCAAAGTTCCAGCTAAGAAAGCTTTGGGTAAAAGAACAACAAGGGTTTCTACGTAAGATACTTAACATATATAAAATATATAAACCCACAGGATAAGGAAACCAGGACAAATATCAGCAAACAGATCAATGAAATGGGACACATCCCCCTTGAATGAGTCTGGTTTATAATAATGAGAATGAATTCTCTATTTTCTGTAGCAGCAGTTGGTAGGAATACATACAATGTTTTAAATATTGAGGGAACTTGGGAGATGAGGAAAATAAATGATTGGATCATCACATCACACTATTTGTTAAAATAAGTTGTAGACTAATTTTTTTAAATTGAATGTTAAGAAAAAGAAAGAAAGAAAAGAAACTTAAAAATATCCAGAAGAGGAAGGCACTATCTGAACAGGTACCAGGTGGGGAGGATTTTCCAAGCACAAAACCACAGGGAAAGTAGTAAAGATGTGATGACAACATTTAAAATTCTGTCCCCTGGAAGAATCTTAAACCAGGGGTGCGTGGGTGGTTCAGTCAGTGAAGCCTCTTCCTTCGGCTCAGGTCAGGATCCCAGGGTCCTGGGATGGAGTCCTGCATTGGGGGGGAGGGGGGGGTTGCCTGCTCAGCAGGAAGTCTGCTTCTCCCTTTCTCCCTACTCATGTTCTCTCTCTCTCTCTAAAATAAACAAAATTTTTAAAAATCTTTAAAAAGAAAGGAAGAAGAATCCTAAACCAAACCAAAAGCAAGTGACAAGCTAAGAGAGTATTTGACCTCATATGACAGAGAAAGGTTTAATTGCTTCCATATATATAAACCTCCTCAGGGGAAGACTGGACAATACCCAGACCCCACCAGTTCATGCAGGACACAGAATTGGCTGAGGAATCTGTGAAAATAACCACCTCCTCGGTAATAAAAATAAAACAAAAAAACAGAAACAAAAACAAAAACATACACATTGAAAACCGAGATCCCATGTCTATCAAATCAGCAAAGTTTTCTGTGTTGGGAAGAATCCAGTTCAAGGACGCAAACGCACTGTGAATGGAAGGACACTCAAGCCACTGAGCTGGTGGGCAGGTTGGCAAAGTAGTCTGTCCATCGTGCTCTGTGGTGGAAATGAGGGCGTGTGCAATGACAGGAAACTTGACCGAGCCCAGGGGTCACACTAGTTCACAAACAGTTCTCTCTGGGTTGTGTGCACATCGCCATCAGCCCAGCTTGGAGGTGGGGCACACAGCTGAGCAGGGAACCCCCCCCCCCGGGCTGCCCGCCCCGTGGGGCACTCCTGGGCGGGGTCTAGCTACCCTCTGCAGGGGAGGCACCGTCTGCATTCTGACTTCCTCTCCCTCGCTCAGCACTTCATCTCCAGACTGCGTCCCACACCCCTTTCCAGCAAGCAGCTTCTGCAAGTAAAGCAGTTCTTACTCTCTTTGTTAGAAATTTAATTAATTTTTAAATAGTGTTTTTATTAAGGTGGTTATTTTTTGTTAGTGTTGTGGTTACAGCAGAGCATAATTTTCAGTGATCTGTCTTAAACATATTTTTTCCTGTAAGTTATGTCATTTTTATTGCATGTTTTTAAAGAACACAATATTTTTTGGCATCTTATATGAATACATACATATATATCATATTGTCATAGAATAGCTCCATATGATAATCAAAATCTTCAAGAAATTCCACTCACAGCAATATGTACATAGGGGAAAAAACAGATATGCACAAAAAGTTACGCAAGAGTATGCTCATTGGGGACTTATTTATAAAACAAAAAAATTGAAGAAAATTAACCAAATGCATAATAATTGAAAATCTGATATTCTGTCTATACAATGGAATGCATGAGCCATTAGAAGTCATCTTTTCCAGGAACTCTTGGAGCAATGAAAATGCTCATGATCATTCGTTACATGGGGAAAAAAGCAGCCTATAAAATAATGCAAATTTCATAATGCACATTATTAAATTACATGCTTATCATTTATACGTGGCAAATATATAAGTATGTCCAGCAGAATATAAATAATGGTGGGACTCATAGTAGATGGGGCTAGGCCACATAGTAAATAGCTCCTGGTGCTCTTCCAACAATTTCCAGGTTTTCCTGTTATAAATAAAAGACAAATGAACATTATTGTTGACACAAATAAAATTCTAATGGATTTTTTTCTGATACCGAGAGGCAAGGACAGAAGGAAGGGCAGGGAAAGGGAGTGAGGAGCGGGGGAGGATGAGACCACTCTCAGTTGCAACCCTGGCATCACGTGCCTCTGAGAGACACGAGGACGGGTGGGGGGAGCCTCTTCCCCCGGCCTCCGGAAACCCTCAACTCCAAGAAACGTTCTGCCTCCTTCCCAAGCCAGTGATGCCTGGACACCAGGATTTCTTAACGCACCCACCCTCCATCCACCAAGTGACAGCAACACGCGACAAGGATGAGACCCACTGGTCTGAGAGCACAGAGCCATAGAGCAGAGACATTGGGCCATGCAGGTGGCTCCAGAGGGCTTGTAATTGCAGAGAAAGTAGCTCAGACTGTCAGTGACGTGCAGGAGGGTATGGGACATCCTGGTGCCATAAAACAGGATAGAAAATCGTAGACGTGTATTGCGCTCACGAGTGCAAAAAACCTGTGGGGGGCGGGCAGAAATGCAAGGGAAGCATCCAAATGTTAACAAAGTTGTTTCTGGATGGTAGAATAATGGGTTACTAACTTCTACTTCTTTATATGCTTCTGAAAAGTCAGTATTTGCTATCATGGACATGTATTACTTTTATAATTGAAAAAGTAGAAATTTAAACACTGCAAGGCAAATTCCAGAAACCCCAGATTACAAGCAAGGCCCCTAAGATGGGGCCCTACCTACAGCTCAGAGGTGCCCTGTTTGTGCCACACTGGGGATCCGCTCTGGACTCCTCAGCCCGAATATGGGCTCACCCTAGCCACCGGGCAGGGTCTGGCCGTCGCTATGGGATCTCTGAGATGTCTTCTTTGCACTGGCCCAAGTGGAAATCCTCCAAGGAACCCCTCTACCTGCCCATAGGGAAGCAACTCCTCTCCATCCCTAAGACCAGGGTTTTGTCATCAGCCCTGACATGTGGCTGGGGGCTTTGCCATGGGCCCGTCCCAACACAGAGCACGTTCCCGGCCCCCAGACTGGCCCAGCCACTCAGATCTCAGCAGAGCGTACAAGGAGCTCGCTGGGGAATTTTTAACAACGTGTGATGTGCAACATATCCGTAATAAACAGTCCACCTCTCTGTGCAGAAGCCCCTCAGCACAGGTCACAGGCAGGGTCCCTGACCTCTCCCCAGCCCCTGGAGCAACTGACTGCCAGGGAAGCCTTTGAGGCCAGCAGGCGGCACGTGCTGCCTCGGGCGAGAGCAGACCACAGAAACCATGCTGCTCCCTTGCAACAGGAGGACACAGACTGAAACACGCTGAGCCCGCTGACAGGCCCTGCAGTGGCTCCCCAGGCTGGCCGCCAATGCACCGGGGGTCTGGCTCCTGGGAGGCCAGCGGTGGCACCTCTCCCAGGACACCTGCTTGCAGGGGCTCATCATCTCCATGAGCATCATGAGGGCTCAGAGACAGACCCTGGGCTGGTCAAGCCTTGCTCCCAGCTGTCCTGCTCAGGCACAGCTCCCCCAGAGTCCCAGACAGGGCAGGATCTCCATGCCAGCATCTGTCCCTGTGCTGGATGGCAGGGCCACGTCCGTCTCACTGGCCCGGGTCCTAAATGCCCTGCCTGGAGCTCGGCACCAACGGTTGCATAGCATAGCACAGCCCCACCGGACTGCTAGATCACATGCCACTGGACTGACCCCAGCTACCAGTCTGCCACGCCACCATGTCCTGCTGCCCCCCGCGTGGGTCCTGCCCGCTGCTGTCCCAGCCCACTGGCCACCCAGGACTGGCAGCGATGCCCCACCAACAAGCTGGGAAGAACTTGTTGGGCAGAACTCCGGGGCAGCCAAAAATGATGAAGCCCGCCCAGGACTGCGAGAGTGACTCCTTCTGCCCCCAGTACACCTGCCAAGGAGGCACCTTTGGGGCGAGACTGGGGGGATAAACAGAAGTTCTTAGATTGGAAATGGAGATGGCAGAGTGCAGAGCCAGGGCAGAAAGGGCCAAGGGAGAGAGGAAGCGGTCCTCCCACTGCAGACAGTGGAGAGAGGAGCCGGCCATGGGCACTTTCTTCCCCCAAAAGGAGGACACTGTCCCAGCACCAAGGGACACAGTATTGCCTGCTAAGGTCCAGGGTGGGAGGCCAGCTGTTTCAGGGCTCTGGGGTGTGGATGTTGTCCTGTGACCTGCCAGCCCACGGGCTCCTCTGCTCCACCCACGCCCACATTCTCCCTGGGCCAGCTTCTCTGCCCCTCCGGGATCCCGAAACCCACCTCCAGGGCTACGAGATGGAGAGGCAGTCACATAGCAGAAGTCCCTCACCTGATGCTCGGTGCAGAGTAGCGCATGAGAACTGGTATCTTTGACCATGCTTACCATACGTCTCATGTCCCAAGGCCCAGTGGCAGTCTACCTCCTCCAGGAAGCATTCCCAGATGTGGACCCGTCTGCTCCTGGGCTCTCAACCCCATCGGTCCAACGCCTGACTCCTCCCTTCCCCGTGCTGGGTACCAACTCCTCTCCCCCAATGCACATAAAATTCTCTGAGAGCAGAGACCACTTCACTCTCGGGACAGGCCCCAGCACACAGTAGGTGCTCTGGCAGGGAGTTCACCGCACGAGGGCTCTGGGGCAGGGGACATGAGGGAAGGGGCCGTGGGACGAGACTCTGGGTGGGCAGTTCCCCGGGATTCCCACCTGTTTCCTTCCTCCTCTCCCAGCTGGGCCTGCGGCAGAGTGATGGATGGACCAGGGGCTGCATATTATTAATCACCGTAAGGGTGCACATTCATCTTGGTGCAGGATTTTTACTTTTCTCCTCTAATAATGGATTAAAGCGCCTGGATATTAATGGGCCGGATAATTTATGTTTTGCTTAAGCAGAAAAAACAAACCGTCAGGCCCTCCCGGCAGCAGCACTCCCCCACGGATGGAGAGATCCGCCAAATACATCTCCGAAGCCGAAGCACACACGGACACACACACGCTCGCCTGCCGATACTCTACCGTTTGCAAATATTTTGCAACAAGTACAATAGGATCGCTGCACGCAAATAATTACCAGCTCTCCCTCTCCTTGCCTTCCCAACGGCTTGGGGGCAATTAAGCCGCTAATCCCTGGACAGCATGCCCCTGTGCCCTGGTCACAAACTGAACAGATCAGTCCTGGGAGCAAACACTTCATGGAGGTTCTCATGCCCCCGGAGACAGCAGGACAGGCCAAGGCCGTGCTCCTCTCCTGGCACGTCTCTCCTGGAGGCGATCTTGGGAGAGAGGTTTCCTGACTTCATCCTGACAGAGCCTGGAGGGGTGGGGCGGGAGAGCTGGTGCTTACTGCCTGCCTAGCACCACTCACGATGTGACCTTGATCGACCCCCTGCCACCTTCTGGGCCTCGGCTCCCCGTCGGAGCCATGAATGCTTGGTTTTGGTAACTCCAGACACTGCCGTGTGTGGTTTCAACGCTGCTGGGCTCCAATGGTCACACAGGACCGGAGGCCCGAGGGTTGGAGCTGAGCATTCAAAAGGACCGTGTATGCATGCCGGCCACGGGAACTGCCCACAGAGCATGCTCGGGGCCAAGACAAGTCAGGGGTCTCGTCCAAGACACCGTTGCAGACCCGGTCTCGCTGGACATGCTCAGTTGTAAGGGAAGGGGGGCACTCAGCTCACAATCGCAGGCAATATCCTTACCCTCTCTCCTCGAGGTCCCCTCAAGGAGATAGAATAGACACACCGGAAGCCCTTAGCAAGAGGTTGACTTAAGCGAATCAAGCCATCTTTAGCAGCCAGCTCTGATAGACTCTAAGTGTGAGATATGTGGGTCCTAAACAAGAGTGTTACCCCAAAGCCTCATCTCCTGCAAATAAATCCTCATCCACCACCCCACCCCCTGCAACACAGACCATGTCATCCTAGACCAAGCTCACTTCCAGCATGTTTGTAAGAACGTAGAAGGTTAGAACAGTACCATCCACCAACTCGACCGGATTAACATTGAGAGGTCACCCCATCAAACAGCAGAATTCACATTCTTCTCAGGAACACAAGGGATGTTCACCAGGTCAGGCCAGATCTGTGGCCATAAAGCAGATCTCAAAACATTTAAAAGACTAAAATCATACAAGTTATGTTCCCGAATATAATGGAGATAAATTTAAAAAGAAAAGCAGTAAGCCATCTTGGAGATCATCAAATATCAGGAAATGAAGCAAAACATTTATATAACCCATAGACCAGTGAAAAAAATAACAAAGGGAATTGGGAGATATTTCTAACTGAGTGATAATGAAGTAAAACAACAAAAATTGTAGGTGAAAGCTAATACATGGGACTAAAAGAGTTCTGGATGCCTGTATGAATAAAGAAAGAAGGCACGAAATCAGTGATCTCAGCTTTCACCTAAAAATGCAAAAAAGAAAAGCAAATAAAACTAAGTAAGAAACAGGAAACAATGAGAGAAAATCAATGATAGAAAAATTGGACAAACTAATGAAAATCAGCAAAGTCAAAGCTGTCTCTTTGGAAAGATAATAAAATTGATAGTCTCTCTGAAGAGATTAATCGAGAAAAGAGGACAGAAAACACACATTACCAATATCAGCAACTGAAGATGGGATTCTGCCTCGGAGTCTGTGTCTGTTAAAAGAACTGAAATAAACTGAGGGTTGCTAGAGGAGAGGTGGGTGGAGGAGGGGGGTCACTGAGGGATGGGTATTAAGGAGGGCACAGGATGCAATGAGCCCTGGGAGTCCTACACAACCGAAAAATCACTGAACACTACATCTGAAACTAATGATGTACCATATGTTGGCTAACTTAAATTTAAAATTTTTTAATTTAAAAAATAAAAGAAAGAATAGAGAATATTATTAATAATCAGTATTATTAACAACCTTACCGCAACTTAGGTGAAGTAGAGAAAGTCTTTGAAAAAAATAACTTGCCAAAACTAACATGAAGTGGAAGCATAAATTTTAAAAACCCTATATATAAAATAATTTTTAATTCAATTCAAAAACTTCCTCACCAAAAAATTTAGTCCAGATGGATTTACTGATGAATTTTATCAGACATTTAAGGAAGAAATAGTACCAATATTAAACAAAGTCTTTCAGAAAATCAAGGAGAAGGAATCATTTATTCCTTTAATTCCTAATAATTCCAAATTATTGAGTGAAGCCAGAATAATTCTGGTACGAAAAGCTGACAAAGATATTATAAGAAAAGAAAATTACAAACCAGCAACCCTTATGATTAGAGAGATAAAAATCTTCATCCAAATATTAACAATTAAAAATAATGGTAATTAATGTGTAACACATCACAACCAAATGATGCTTATCACAAGAATGCAACATTAATTTAACAGTGGGAAAATGTCTGAAAAAAATCAAGTTGAAAAAATTTGAAAAAGTGAAATTTTCTAAATCAACATAAAGGAGGAACAAAATCAGTGAAATTTGTAATACTTGTCACATAAAGGAGAAAAATCACATGACTTAGATAAAGCATTGGACAAAATGCAACATCTACTATGGTTATTTAAAAAATGTAAAAGAATTTCATAAGAGAGGTGTGTTTTAAATACTTAGAGCTAACAACATCCTACTTAATAGTAAAACATTGCATGCTTTCCTATAAGATCAATAGCAAAGTTACCTGATAATTGTTTTCAACATTGTACTGGAAATTTTAGACAGTGTAATATGAAAAGAAAGTAAATAAAAATCATAAATATCTGAAATTGAGTAAAACTGTCATGATTCACAAGTGACCTGGCTATATAGAGAGAGCATATGGAATCCACAAAAAAATACCAGAATAATTGAGTTATCAACCTTGCAGGATACAAAGCCACTGTATAAAAATCAATGAGGGGCACATGAGGGGCTCAGTCAGTTAAGCATCCGACTCCTGATTTCAGTCAGGTCATGATCTCAGGGTCCTGGGATGGAGGCCCATGTCCGGCTCGGCACTCACAGGGGAGTCTGCTTGAGACTCTTTCTCCCCCTCTCCCTCTGCTCTTTCCTGCTTGGACACCCTCTCCCTCTCTCTTTCAAATAAATAAATAAATCTTTTTTAAAAAAAAAAATCAATGACTGTTCTATGTACTAGCAACAAAGAATTAGAAAGTGGAAATGTTTTAAAATACCATCTGCAATAGAATCAATAAAAGCAGATACCTAGGAATGAATGGGACGAACAAGGTGCAGACCCGCTCTTCCGAAAACTGTCCTGGCTAGTGACTCCCTCGTGCAATGATTTAAGTTGCACACCTGTGGTTACCTGCTGGCAGCCACGGGAAGAGGGGCATATGTCCAGCATAGTCAGGGGCACCCACAATCAGCCCATGGTTCTAAACCCTTAATTTAAATCAAATATTTTGGAAGGTCCCTGTATCCGTTAAATTATCGGTAGAGCATAAACTGCTCCAGGATATAGTGACTGAATGCACAGTGCTTTGTCACCCCTCCTGATGTTGTGGATTGACTGTGTCCCCAGCCTGCGCTCGCTGGTAGGCAGACAGGGCCGGGAGACCAAGTGTGGCTTTGTTCACACGTCGGTCTGGCTGGACAGCCGGTCTGGCTGTTGGCTTCCCGGCCCGGTGGTCTCGGCGTGTTGTTCCAAGAGCATCGTCAACTCAGAAGGTGCAAGTCATCAGGAGGCCAGCCTTGGATGTCATATGCTATCCGTTTTGCCGTCATCTACTGATCAAAGCAAGTCGCCAGCCCGGATCTGAGCAGGTACGGAGAAGTGGGCTTCGCCAGGACACAAATGCGAGAAGTGTGGCCATAAACCGTCGTCCACAGCCACGGCACCCTTTATGACCCTCAAACAAAAGCACAGGAAACAGCACAAATTGAAACTCAAAATCACTGAACTAACCATAACATAAGGTAAGAATGAAGGGGAAGCGAAGCCAGGTAAAACAGTGCGTGTTTCAGCGTTCACCATGTACATGCTGGGCACACCATGTACATGCTGGGCACCTGCAGACAGCATGAAGCCATCAGCCCTTTGAATCAATGTGCGGAGTCCCCCGGGGGCATTCCATTAGTGATGCCGATATGACGAGCATCGTTTCCATCGGGAATGACTTCCAACGTGGTGAGCCACTGTGGGACCCATTCGGAACAAAAAGAAGCACGAAATTCCCACGCTTTGTACCCTAGCTGTGTTCCTGGATTTTTCGGTGTAGATGAGACGTTGAGCCAAAAGGACAGATGTTGTAGTTCACATATGTGGGAACAGATTCCCTATGGGAATGTCTGGCTGGATGTTCGAAGCCCATTTGAAGGGATCATTTGTCGAGAACATTACAAGACAACAAGGTGTCCCTCCGTCTTCGGTGCAACAAACCCACACCCTGGCGCTTAAGGGGCCCCTCAGGAGTGGGACTGCCCGTCAGGACATCAGATTGGGGCTGTTGTGACCCAAAATGCACACTGTGGGAAACCACAAAGCACCCCCCCCCACGCAAGGACCCCCAGGGAGACACCAAGAAGCAAAATGGAACAGGTGTCTGGGACGGGGGACGGAGGGCGGTAAGAGAAGCTGGTGCGGCTCCCCAAGCCAGTGGCTCTGTATTTCCTGCCACATCAATGGGGGAAGACTCAGTGATGCCACTCCTTCAGGAGGGGCCCGACTAGGCCGCCCACTGAACCTGTGTGGCTCGGAGTCCCTGTCCTAAGGGTATACAAGTGGCCCGCTCCCAGCTCCAAAATCCAGAGCTCACCCTGAGAACAAGCTTCTTCTGGGCTTCAAAGATGGGCAAATTCTGGGCCTCTGGCCAGGGGCGGGGGCATCTGGGACAAGTGCACACCTCAAGATTGAATGTTTACATCTATGCCCCCATCCCTGGCCCGCACCTCAGAGCTCTCCCTGAGAATAAGGGAAGGTCACAGCTTAATGTGATGGCTGTGGATGACGTGGTCGGGTCCCCAGAGACAAAGGGAGAAGCCAGAGCCCGTGTGTGTCTGCATGCCACGCACACTTACACTGTGATCTATGGTTTATGGAGTCATTTCTGTTAATTAAACTCCTTAATATAATTTGGAGGTAAGAGAGCTTGGCCTGTATTTCAGACGGTCCCTGGAGGACAGAGAAAGTGGGAGAATATACCATCTGGCAAAGCACCATGAAACTTAATCATGGGGGTAGAGGGAGGAGGGGGAATCTGCCAGAGATCCTGTTGATGAAGGAGGGACCCATAGGGGGACAAGTCCTCACAAAGAATCCTGACTCACTTCACCATCCAGTCAAGGCTGACAGCACATTTCGGGGTCCCCAAAGTCTGTGAACCCCCAGGGGCCACAGTGGGCTCCCTCTGCACCCCCGTGGCTCTCAGTCCTGTGCCCCCCAAGCTCCCCTAGAGCCAGGCCCCCTTCTGGCTCAGATGGTATTTCCCCAGGGCCACAGAAGGGCCGCACTGTCCAGAGGCCGGGCATCATTGGAAGGAAATCAGTACATAACTATGTGTCCTGTCTGTGCAGTGGGGCCCAAAGGCAGGCTGACTGGGAATTAGATCAAGTAGAAGCCACAGGGGTCAGGGCCCATCCTGCCGGGGAGGACACACCTGGGCTGGCTGCATCGAGCAGGGCCCAAATCCCGCCCGAGATCTTGAAGTCATAACCACTCGTGGGCCTCGCCCACCAACACCCAGTTCCTGGGACATGTCAGGACAGTCAGAGCTGGGGGTCACGGCTGCTGGGCTCCTCCCTGTGGGTCTGCAGAGGGCTGGACACGGCCCAGCAACCCCGTGCCCCGCCTGCCGGCTTCCCCGCGGGGAAGGATACACTCGGGCAGGATCCCCAGGGCTGATGATCACTCTCTGTGACCTGAGAGGGGCCAAGGCTCGCATCTCACTGAGTCACCACCTGTCACCGGCCCTCCGTGGAAAAGGAGCAAACCAGAACAGAGGCCTGACGGGGTTGTCTTCGAGGGTTCCGTGAGCACCTAGCACGCAGCCGGCACCACGGAGGGACGAGCCACCTGTTGGGCTTCCCCACGAGAGCGCCGGATGAGCTGGGCCAACGGAAGAGCCCGCAGAGCCGAGAAAGGACGTGCTCAAGGTCCGCCCATGCTTTGATGACATCTGACCCAACGACTGACTTCTCACAGTTCTGGAGGCTCGAAGTGCCCGATCAAGGGCTCCACACACCGCCATCTTCCTGCTTCTCCTGCTCGCAAGGGCACACTGACCCCACCTAGGGCCACCCTCATGACCTGTTGTCACTCCAACACTTCCCAAAAGGGCCCCGCACAACCATCACCCTGGGCAATAGGGCTTCAATGTCCAGATGTGGAGGGGACACAGCAGAGTGAGCGGTGGTGACTAAGCAGGTGCTAGGCCCCGCTGAGTCTGGGTCAGTGCTCGCTTCCTTCGCCGTCCCAGGCCTCCTGGCAACTTGTCCATCAGCTGAGTATGTGACGCAGGGAGCCTGTCATCCCTGCCCTGTGGAGGCTCCGAGCCTCACGCACAGAGGACCTGGATGCCAGTCGTGTCCCAGGCGGAGAAAGGCTCTGCTCTCCCGGGGGGCAGGAGCTAACGAGGGGAGCCCCGGCTTGCCTCCTACCATATGGAGACCCGTGTGTGGACTGGGATGAGCACTTGGACCTCAGCCTCCTGCCGGGGATGGAGCCCAAAAGCAGCCTGTCGTGGGAACCTGGGCTCACTCTGCGGCCACAGCCGAGCCTCACTCTGACGCAAAGTGGAAAGGTTCCAGCAGACAAAACCCGTGTCGCGCTCCTTTCTCATCCCCCACTTCTTTTCCTGAGGTGGTTTCAGGAGGCACGCGCTCCCACAGCATTAAAAAATAATTTGTAGAAATAACGTTCCTTTAATAAAAGCCACACTGAATGATATAATTTTTAGAGCGTGTGGTAGAAGACAGAAGGTCCGAGCTCTTGCCGGGAAATGAATCTCTCCCACTCCAGTAGGCTCTGGACGCCACGACCTCCTCGGGCGAATATAATATATTGACTTGGAAAGTTTAACTCTCAGTGGAATTGGGCCAAGCCGGCCACTCAATTCCGCTCCAGAGAGTCCTCCGAAGACAGACTCTCCCGGCCGGGCTCATAAATACAAGGACAAGAAGAACAAACTCACTCCTGCTTATTCTTCATCTTCCTTTTTTTTTTTCTAAATAATTAAACAGTTAGTGGCTAAATTGCATAGTAATTGATTGCAAAATTGCTTTTTTAATGAGATTTAGACACTAGGAAATAGCTTTTTCTCCTCCAATGTGCCCAAAGTGAACCTGGTCATTTTGACAATAAATTGCCTCCCTGGGCACGTGCACCTCAGCGAGGAACAGAGAGCAGGAGACACGGCTATCTCCCTGCCCCCACGGAGCCACACCAGGCCCTTGTCCCCCCACCAGGGGCGCCGGCTGTCAGAGCAGGGCCTAAAAGTGTGCTGTCCACCCCTTCATCACCGGGGCAGGACGCCAAAGCCTGCTCTGGGAAGGGTGTCTCCCGCATCTCCCTGAGCTCACCATGTATCCGTCACCAGAAGGAACTGTGATGTTCCCTTGCATTCCCCAGGACCCAGCCAGCAGGAAGAGCCAGAACCTCGAGCTTCCCGGAATCTAGCAGGGGGAGGTCTTTACGTTTAGCAGATGAAGACACAGAGGCTCTCTGTGCGCTTCCAGCTCCTCCCAACCCCCCCACACCCACCATACCAGGGCCTGGAGGCCAGGGCTGAGTCTGGAATCCATGGGGGTCCATCCCCTCCCCAGGCTTGGGGCTCCGACCCCAAGAACACCATATCACTAAGTACCCATCTCCAGAATGAAGCTCATTTTTAAAAAACTTTATAACAACTTGCATCTTCTCTAAAGTAGGGTGATCCAAGGCCTGGGCGTAGAGCAAATACTCAGTACCCGCCATCGGGTGAAGTTTATAAACGAAGTGCCCCAGGGTGTGTGGCACAGAGGAGAGGGAATTGCAGAAAACCCAGGGACAGGGGCTGGGGGACGCTCTCCATCCCGTGGCCTCTGGACGGTGGCCCACACACTCAGGGGTTTATTCCCAGGCGTCCCCCTAAACTGCTGCGGTTGATTATCTCTGGGCAACAGGCCAACGTCTTCCCACTCCCTTAGCGGCTCCTTAGCCCTGGGAGAGGAGGCACAGGCCCTTGGGGAGGCCAGGGCGAGGCCCCTCAGGCAGCGCCTGGGTGGAAGCCCAGCAGAGATAGAGGCCCAGGCCTGGGAGAGGGTGGGGGGCAGGCCACTGAGTTCCCACAGGTAAGAATGAGCGTGGGGAGGGGGGCACAGGTGGTGGGGAGGGGAGTGAGGCCAGGTCCTTGCACATCCTCGGAGAGGGAAGGGCTGAGGGTAGGAGGAATCTAGCCAGTGGGAAGCTGGGCTGGAGTGACTTTCCAAACAGGAGCCCCTCTGCCGGGAAGGAAGTGACGGGACTTCATGGGGTGGGGCAGGAGGTCTGTTCTGAAAGGTCATGGGCAGCAGGCCAGTCAAGATTTGTATTTCTTACTTTTCGAAAGCCCTGTGAATGGTTTCCCACTCGCTCTACAAAGAGTGGTGATTGCAATTACTAGCCGTTCCCATGGCAACAGGCCGAGAGCCTGACCGAGCAAACAAGGAGGGGTGCTCTCTCCCAGATTCTGCTGGGCAGATCTTAGATTTTAACCAGCACGCTAGCTCATCACACTCCCAGCTCACCATTCAAGGAGTGAAAACCTTTCCTGGGTAAGTGACCAGGGGACCTCCAGGCTGACCACCCCGCCCTCACCCCTCCCATCCAGGGCCTGAAGACATCGCGTAGATTCTTGAACACCTCTAGCGACGGGGAGCTCATTCCACTGCTGGCCGGTATGGATGCTCAATAAAAGGGGATTCTAGGCAGTCAAGGGTAAAACCGAGGAAGTGTGGGATCAGGCTACAGAAACAAGAACAAACAGACTACTGTGCCTAATGGTTCATCTTCCCCAAAGCTGACGTTTATGGGAGCACGGTTCTCAGTGTTCCACCCTCAACCAACTGCAGAGGACCAGGTGAGGTAGCTAGTGAGCAGAACAGTTGCACAGGTCACACACTGTGCCAGTTGCTGCCTATGCATGACCTCCTCTGTCCCCGCCACAGCCTGCAGCAGCAGCATTATCATCCCTACTTTGCAGATGAGGGATGGCACCCAGGGTAGGGGAGGAATGTGGTAGCAGAACCACAAAAGAAGCTCAGACCCACCTGACCCCAGGGCCACATTTGGCCATCCAGCTCACTCCTGGAGGGAGGACTTGGCTGGATTTGGAGACAGTTGCCTGGCAGAGGCAGGCGGTGGTGAGAAGGTGGGGCTTGGACAGCTGGAGTGGGAGATGCTGGGTGCACTATGAGCTTGGTCTCTGAGCCCCACGTCCTCTGCAGAGAGGCATGCCGTCACCAGGGAGGAGCAGATTTTTGGGAGAAACATCACTGAAGCAAAGCAATGAATTCACAAAGAAAATGATAATTACATACCCCACCCTGGGGCACCTGGTGTTAAGGCACAGATAAATAAGTTCTGGTCCCAAACGCAGTTGTCTGGTCACTGTGGACCTCCTATGTGCCGGGTGCTGTGGGAGGTGCTGGAAACTCAGAAGGGATGAGGTCCAGACCACACAGAGGGAGGCTGGCATGGGAAGAGACAGGCAGGGCCGCAAACCACCACAGAGCAAATAATCAAGGGTCATGAGAGCAATGTGGACTGTGGACTGAGGCTGGGAGAAGGGGACCCTGGAGGGCTTCTTGGACGAGAGGGCATTTTCAGTCCTCTTTGTCTGGCTCATCCAGAGAGGCACAGAGAGGGCCAGAAGGGAGCGGAGATGCATCAGCAGGGGCAAAGAGACGGCAGCCCAGGAGGGAGAGGATAATACAGGCGCTGGCATGGGGAGCAAGTTCTGTTTCCCACAGGTCCCGCAGAAGCACCAGAGAAGAAAACGGGGAGGAGGACAGCAGAGTCTGCAGTTACAACCGTGCCAGACACAAGCATGTGGTTTGCCCCCCAGCTCCGGGCCACCAGGCAGGCAGACTGTCAGGTGTGAATATCCGCATCCCAAATACCAAGGGTCTCCCAGCTGACAGATCTCTGAAGGAGGCTGGGGTACTCCTCCCTGGGGATCCTGCTGAAGCCAGGAGCCCGGGAGTGGCCAGGCCTGTGCTCACTTGTCCTGGGAGGAAGCACTACCACCCTCACCCCCCGCCAGCAGCCAGGCCCAGGTGCAGACACTCTAACCAACTTTTCACCGTCTCACCTTAAACATGCATTGCACCAGCAAGGCTCTCTAGACCCTGGGGTTGACCCCCAATATAAGAAGACCAAGCAGGGAACTCTGATAAAAATAGAGCTGATACCAGAGCAAAAGGGACATTTCAAAAACCTTATCATCAATACCCTCGGGGAGATAAAAGAAGATATTATTCCCTATGAAACAGAGACAGAATTCCATAAAACGGAGACGACTCACCATAAGCAAGATCTCTGAGAAATTAATAATAGGAGAGCAGTAGTGCAAAATTGAGTGGGAAGCTTTGCAAATAAAGTTGAAGAAATATCTATCCCCAAAAAATAAAACAAGAAAAGACACAGTCCATAGGAAATCAAGAGCATAAAGTCTGGAATATTAGTGCATGAGGTCCAACATGCAACTGACACGAGTTTCAGATGGAAATGGGGGGTGGAAAATGTGACAAAGAAAATGACAAGCATTCCAGATGGAAAGGCTTGCCAACAGCCTGTGGGAACAGAAGTCAAGGACGCACCAAGCCATGTCACCATGCAATGTCCCAACGTCAGGAGTAAGGAAGGTTTCGAGACGCTTCCAAAAGAAGTCACGGGCAGTCACATCCAAAGGCTCAGGGATGAAAACGTCTTCTCTGTACACCGGGCTGAACAGCGATCCCCCTAAAACCCATACCATCAAGCCCTGACCACGGCACCTCGAATGCAATGAGATTTGGGCACGGGGTCAGTACTGCCATCTCTGATTAGGATGTGGTCATGCCGCAGTAGAGCAGCCCCCGAATCCAACAGGACGGATGTCCTTGTAAAAACTGGACCTGCGCACAGGAAGACAGCATGTGCCGATGAGGACAGAGGTCGGGGCGACGGTAGTCAGCAAGGCCAGGAATACCATAAACCTCCAGGGACAAGGAGATGGTGCAGAGTGCATTTGCCCTCAGACCCCAGAAGGAGCCTGCCATGGTTTTGGAGTTCCTGCTCCCAGGAGGAGAGAGAGTTGCATGCAAACCCCATCCCTCCCACCAGTCTGGGGACACTTCCTCATGCCAGCCCGAGGATGACGTCATAGCAGCGGGAGGACGTGGAGAGAGTGGCCGGAAGCTCCCACACTGGTCCCCAGCCTCAAATTCTCCAGCCAGCCCGAGACCAGTCAAGGGTGAAGGAAAGATAAACACGCTCTCAGCTCAGCATCCACCTCCCATGCACCTTTCCTCAGAAATGCCCTGGTGGACATCACATCCCTGAAAGGAAAGAGCAAATGAAAAAAGAGAAAAACAGGCTCCAGGAGGTATGGAAGACAGTGCGTGCGAGGCAGAGGGGTGTCCCCGAGTGATGCTGTGTAGCCGGAATGGAAGGAATGTCACCAGGGGGAAATGGGAAGCTGCTCAATCACAGGGGAAGTGACACCAAGAGGGACCGCACAGTACCTACGGAGGTTTGGAAGAAGTTTCTGGGAGACACCTGGAACTCAAAGCCCATCTGTCCTTGGACAATCATGTCTCAGTGCCTTCTGTGGGCAGGCACTGTCCTCAGCACCAGGAACACAGCAGTGAGGACGGCAGATAAACGCGCCTTGTGAATTTACCATCTCATGCGGGAACTCAGACAAGAACGGAAACAGGGCAGCTTCCGGAAGTCACGCAGGAATGGGGTGCTAGGTGAGGGTGGGGCTCCACTCCAGCCAGAGCAGCCAGGGAAGGATTTACCAAGAGGGGCCTGGAGGGGTAAGGGAGGAGGTCTGCAGGAGTCTGGGGAAACCAGGGCAGAGTCCACATGAAGATGCCCCAGCATGGGCAGGACACCAGCGAGCCTGTGGAGCCGAATCCCGTCTAACCATTGCGCAGCGGAATCACCGCACCTGCTCATTGAAACAGGGATCAGCAGTGGACGCACAGGGACCCAGTCTGAGCCACATCGTGATCAGCAGGTGGGAGCCCATGGCGGCATGGACCGCGGTAGCAGCAGTGGGAAGCAGACGTGGTGGCACGGGATTCTCCTGGATGGAAGGGGCTGGACGCTGGCCTCGAGGGCCTGACACCCCCTTCCTGCAGCCACCCTGCCCAGACCCCAGTGGAAGGCGGGAGCCCAGGCTTGACTCAGCCCCCTCGACACCCCCACATGGCACGTGGGCCACCACGCTTGCTGGGCAACCCGCCAGCCCTGCCGGACACATAATTTCTACCACTTCTCTGGAATTAATACTTGAATATGTATTGAAAGGGATACTTGGACTCTTTCCTCAACACACCGCGTGCCAGGAAGTGCATTCCTGAAAGACACACTATTTTTTGCTTGGAAATCTGTGCTTTTCCAAGGCAATAATGTTTCAGCTAACAGACAGTTCTATGGGAGAAAAAGCCCCAGACCGTCTGAGGAAATGCTGTTACACATCATGACGAAAGGATGATCGTGATTTCAGGTGTATTATTTTAAACCACTTTTCTCCCTGAAAAACACACGTGGGACCCAGTGATCTCACCACAATAAAAACACACGATGGAAAGAAGTTGCTTCTCCGGGTTCTATTTCCCAGCTCCTGTGTCCCTCGCTACAGTTTGTGTTTTACTCATTTTACTTTCTCTTGACTTAAACCGCGATGAGTGTTTCTGTCCCTTGTAGAGTTCAACACAGCTGCTGAAGGTTGCAGGAAAAAAAACCCACCCATGAAAAATGTCCCATGAAAGTAAGATTGAAGCCACAGTTGAAAATTGAGAGCTAAGCTTTATGTACCTTCTCAGTGGATATAGTTTCGAATTGGCAATGGAAAAATGATAAAATGAGCTGGAGTCCTACAGTGCAGTGTGGGGGGACGCTCAAATTTGGCAATTATTATATGATAATTCTGATTAGATGCATTCCTCCCTTACTGCACTTCCCAGTTTTAGCAGGAAGGCCTTCTTATGGATGAATGTGATCATCACCTTGGCATTTTATTTTACTTGAGCTGGGCCTCGAGAGGAAGGCCCGCAGGATGGGAGGTTGGGGACGCAGGTGCAAAGCGGCTCCTCCCGGCTGGCTCCTTGGACTCTCACGCCCAGAATGCTGTGGGGCTCGCGGAGGTCCGAAGTAGCCGGCTGCTGTATCCCTCTGCCAAAGTTCCCTGGGAATCGGGACCTCATGACGCGGAGGAACAGCTGCTGGGGAGTCGTGTTAGCAGACTGCTCATGACCTCCCGTGACCTTCAGAACACAGTGGCACCCGCAGATCTTCAGCCTAAAAGAATGGGTCCTGGACTCGGGGCCTTGCTGACATCATTGACCCCGTTCTTGGCAGCGAGGACAGCACCTCCCCAGCCCCCTGGAGGATGTCAGTCTTGAAGAGTTTGAAAGTCAGGACTCTCGTGGCCAAGGGGTACAATATTTTTTGGGAGTCAACTGAGCAATGGAAAGACAAGTGTGGACTTGGAGATATAGTTCTCTGGTCTGTGAGACCGTGGGACCAATGAAGGGCTCACCAGGGAGAAGCTCGGGCCAATCCCTGTCCCTGCCCAGGCCCTGGACGCTGCTGCTGACCTCCTCCATCATGGTAACAGACGTCCACAGAGGGCCTTAACACAACACCACGCCTACTACCTTACAGTCTTGCAGTTCAGACGTCCAAAATGGGTCTCACTGGGCTCAAATAAAGATGTTGGCAGGGCTGGGTTCCTTCCGGGAGGTTCTAGGGGTGAATCTATCTTCTGGGGAGCGCCCATGCCCCTTGGCACGTGGCCCCCTCCTCCACGGGCAGCTTCTCTCACACCGGCCTCTCTCTGGGGTCCTCCTTCCTCCTCCACTCCGCAGGACCCAGTGGTTCTGATGACCTGCCAGACACATCAGGGTCACCTCCCCACGTCATCTTGGTCCTTCTCAGCTGTGGGGTCCCGGCCCCCAAAGGCAGCAGCCGACACAGATGAGGAGCTTCCGAGCAGGGTTTCTGGCGGCTGATCGATGAGCCCCTGGCACGAAGCTGCTGTTGGACTAGCTCCTCATCCAGGAAACAGGCAAAGGGATTTGCCAGGAACAAAGAAAAACGAGATGGGGTCCAGTGCCTGGAACAGTAAATGCACAGAGAGCAAAGGCACCAGGGGGCGTTTGAACCCCCAAGCTTGTCCCTTCCTCTGCACAGTGGGGGCAGACCTCACACACTTATGTCGGCTCCGACTCCCTCTCACCTCCACACCCAGGTGAGGGAGGATGAGACCCGCCATCCCAGCGCTGTACACCGTGGGCTGCAGGGCTCTGTGCTCGGCACCCTGGGCAGTGTCCGCCCTTGTCACTGACGTGGTTGCCTCCTCATCTCATCTGAGAGCTGGGATGATAATCCCCACTCACACATGTGTACACACACGTGTGCACACCACGTCCCTCCCGCTTTGCTGCCCTGGCTCCTCACCCTCTGCCTGCAAATAGCAGGGCGTGCACCCCGCCGGGGACCTGCTCTGGCCAGCACCCCAGCCCGCTCCAAGGCTGAGCTGCTCCAAACCCTGCGCCCCCCGCCACGTGTGTATCCTGTGTCTGAAACGGGGCTGCCCGGCACTCAAGGGTGACCGGTGGTCTTCCCCTCTGATTGCACAAGGCCACCCTCATCTCCAGGGAAGCCCATGGGGGCAGGAGCCCACGCAAGCCCCTCACTGGACTAGGACCTCCAGGGAAGTCGGGAAAGAGTCTGCCTCTCGCTCAGGGACCTAGAAGCCATGAATCAACTCAGCATCCTCCACAGTGTGCCTGCCACGCTTCTACTCTCATTTCCGCGGGGGGAAGCGACTGACAAGGGCCCTTTCCCCATTCCACCGAACAGTTCACTGACCACTGGGCGGCCAGCTCTGAGTCCTTTCAGGGAATGACTCATGCAGGTGGGGTAAAGACGGGGCCAGGGACAACAGGATGGGTCCCTGCTCTGCCCCAGGCCTACTGCTGGGCCACGACCACAGGCCTCATGCCTGCTTCCACAGCAGCTCGCATGCTGACGGTGGAGGGAGTGGGCTCACCGGGCACGACTCTGGGCCTCCTCAGCCAGGTCACAGCCATCAGTAAGCAACAGGAAAGCAGGTTTTGACAGAAGACTCCAGAAGGGCATCCTAAGCGCCCACACCAGGGCTGCACAGGAGTCCAGAGCCTAACCCCCAAGGACAAAGAGCCTCCTGGCCTCAGGGAGCAGGAAGCCAAACGTGTTCTAACTGGTTCTCACCAGCACGGATGTAGGTGCCTAAAGGGGAGGCAGGTATCCAGGTTCTGGGCTCCCATTCTTTCCCTCCACGTGCAGGGGCTGCACCTGGCCTCACCAGGGGCACACACATGGGCCCACAGAGGGGACTGCTGTTCACCATCATCATCTTGGCCTGACCTCACTCCAAGGAAGCATCGTCCTCCTCGAGCATGACTTTGGTCCTGCTGATCATAGCTCTGGTCACAGAGTGCTCGAGAGCACAGGCCCCCAAGGAGCTGCTTGTGAGCGCATCACCGTAGAGCTCAAAGCCGGCCTGAGCAATGGCTTTCCGCATGGACTCCGGTCCCCGACATCAGGGCTGGCCCTCTGTCTGCCCCCCTCCTACCCCTGCCATCTTCCAACTGGCGACTCATGTTACAGCCCAGAGTCCAGGGACACTCCATGCAGGGCTCCATCCTGAACACACACACACACACACAAACACACACGGCATCAGCAGCCGGCAGGTAGGAAGGTAGTGGGCCTGCCCCAGAGCGGCCCTCAGCACCCCCACTGTGCTCTGCAGACTGGGCTCAGGCCTGCAGGCATCCATCTAGCAGGACACAGGCCTCTCTCCACCATAGAGGCAGGTTCCCAGTTGCGTTCACGCTCCCCAAGAGTCACAAGGGTCCTCCTGCCCGCTCTGCACCATGGGAGCGCCTCCCCACCAAGTGGCCCAGCCCGCAAGAGCCCATCCCTAAATCCCCAGCTGACCATGGGTCCCCCTCTAGCAGCCTTCCTGGGGAGCTGCGCCAGAAATGGGTTCCCATTGCAGGCATCTTTTCAATTAACTGGAACAAGGCATGGGGGGACGGAGCGTTAGGGTTGGCTAATGGCTTCACTGAATCAGAGGGGGCCTCTTTGCTGTCACCGCAGGCTGCAAGCCTCCCCTCCCACCTCTGGTGTGGACTCTGGGGCGTTTGCAGGCCTACAGGTGGGGCAAGGGCTGCCTGGCCCAGACTGACGGGGCGGCCCATGGGGCAACCGGAGAAGCCAAGTCCTGGGGAAAGAAAAAGCATTTCTAAGAGACAAAAGTAAAAATGTCTGCAGGATGAATATAAAGTTTCCAGATCAGGGTCACTTTTCTTGTCCCAAGTTCCCTACAGGGGTCCCAAAAAGCAGGGCAAGGGAGGTAAAGACTTGGGGGTGGCCATTGGCAGTATTTATTATGGAAAGGGGGTGTCCTTGAAAGGTTGTCATTCATACTGGCATCAAATAACAGCAGGCTTCCTGAGGCGGCAGATCATTCATCCCACACAAGAGGTGCCATGGCTCAAGCTGGTGGAGAAAATTCACACTCACTGAGACTGAGAAAACAGGGGTACCTGAACACAGGCTCCCAAGAGGCCCGCAGAGGGCCAGGGCGGCTAGGGTACAGCCCAGGCATGCAAGGAGGCGACCCTGGGCCCACAGCACTTGCCCTCCATTGGTGCCGATACACTGACCAGGAGTCATTGAGCTGGTCTCTGGGGACCCCGCATGAGCACTGTGGCTAATGTGTGACAGCCATGCTCCACCTTCACAACCCAATGGCCGTGGGGGGGGGGGGAGTAGTGTCAGAGACAGCAGGACTGTGGAAGACAGTCGCCATCTAGAGGGCAAGTGGCTCACGAAAGAACAGCTGAGAGTTAGTTCTGCTCCCCATCCCAGCTGTGCGGGGACCTGGCAGGTCACTTAAACCGTCCTGTCCAGCACTCAAGTTCTGCAAACACTGTATGGAAGCAGGGGTGCAGAGAGGGTGAACACCCACTCCACACAGTGTTGGAAAGATTGAACTAACGGGGGGAGCCCATCAGCCGGGATCCATCAATGTGGAGAGCCTGAAGAAAGTTTTTCGAGGGGACTTGACAGAGCTGCAGGCAGGACGCAAGGAACCTGCAGGGAACGGTCCCCATACTGCAGCAGCCAGGGGACGGCTCCAGCCCCAGAACGTGGCGGGGTGTGGTTACCAGGCCCCCACAGTACAGTGTGGCTAGGCGGGAACACGGCGTGCTCAGAGGACACAGCGGGAGGGACGAAGAGATGCTGGTCCGCATCCTGCGCTGGCATCCCAGCCACACGTGAGTTCCCAGGGGGAGCAACCCTGCCCTCTGGATAGGACCCCAGGCCCCGGTCTGCAGGGGTGACCACACCCTTGTCCTGGCTTACCCACCACCCCAACCCGGCCACCAGTCCAAGAGGAGTTTCCACTGGCTAAGAGAAGGGCCCAGGGGCCCCGGCATCACTGGCTGGCCATCACTCTTGGTGTGGCTCTGGCTGACGAATACTGGCCAGTGTCAGATGTGGACATCCTCAGGCCCTGCCCTCAGAAACTGGCTTCTCCAGGCCAACTGAGCGAAAACACGGGGCCAGCACTAGACAATAGGTCACAGGGCAAATTAGGAAAAGCTGCTCCTTCCTCAAGATGCTTTCCTGACATCTGCTGGGAATTTGCAGTAACTACACATACCTAAGATGACAAGAAGGTGGGGAGGGGGGCTGGATCGTTCAGTGCACAACATGCACAACTGTAAGTGGCAGCCCAATAGCCTTTCACAGAGCCCCATCACAACTGGAATCATGGTGAGGATAGATAGCGGCTTTTGGTCTGTGATCTGTCTCCCTGGGCCCCACCATCCACGCCTGCCAGCAAAGGCCACCAGGAGCGCACCTCTCCTTGAACCCGCCAGGTTTATGCGCTAACACAGCGAGAGAGCACAGAGGGGAATACACTGTTGGGTCGCATTCATATGAAGCTCAAGCAGGAGTCTAATCTGTAGTGTGTGGGGCTGGGGCGAGGCAGGGCAGGGCGGGGGAGGTGGGACCATTACCACACGCTGACAGAGTTGGGATGACCCCTAACACTGGGTCAGAAACAAAATGAAAGCATCTCCTTTATGGTAAAACGGTAGTATTTTGATGTATTGGGTTAACATTAACATTACCCGTTTCTTCTTTACCTTTTCGGCGTGGCTGCCAGGAAGCTTGAAACCAATGCCACCATTGTATTTGAAGCCGCCTGGACCATGGTGCCCTCCCCTTCCTGCCTGACCTTCCACAGGAGCTCACAATGGGCAGGCTCAGAGAAGGGGGACCCCCAGACCGCACAGGCAAGGTGCTCATGATGCACCCCATGCCATCTGATGCAGGTGACATTGACGACAGTCTTTCCCCAAGATACCGTGGCCTAATACCCAGAACCTGTGAGTAGGTGACCCGTTGGGGCAGAGGGACCTGCCGTGGAACCCAGCTCAGGGCACTGAGTGGGGAGACCACACCGGATGCTTTAGGCAAGCCAGTGCATTCACAAAGGTGTGGGCAGGAGGGAGGCCTGAGGGTGCAGACAGGCCGGAGGACCCAATGGTCACATGTAGGGTGCACAGGGGTGAGACGGCGTCTCAGAAGCTGCAGGAGGTGGGGAGGCCCAGGGGGGGCAGCTACATGCTGCGGGGGCCCTGGGGCCCCCTCCCCCAGCCCACACTAGCCGATGAGGTGTGAGACATCCCAGTTTCTGAAAATTGCCCTGTTGTCCCACACTTGGCCTTGTGTCCACCGTAAAAACGAAAAGGCAAGTGGAAAGGCTGGGGGCCGGCAGGGCTGGGGGAGAGCGGACCTAGAAAAATATGACTGGAAATGTGACAGATCTTAATCTATGGGACGGCATGGCCAGGGGAACTCATGTGGACTCTGGGACCAGGGGAAGGGTCTCCAGCTGCCCGGGTCCATCCCCACCTGGAACACTATCAACCCCATAGCCCTGCCCCTCTTCTCTCCTGGGCTTGCAAAGGTCTTGGGGCAACAGGAGGGGAGAGGTCCACAGGGGACCAGGCAGGGTTGTGGGACACATTGGGGCATTGGTCCTGCTTGGAGGACCACATTGGGGGAAGGTCCTCGCGGACCCCAGGAAAGAAGACAGTGGAGGGAAGGTGCACAGAAGAAACGGAAAGGACCATGGGGGCCTTGGGGCTCCTTGGGCTCCTTGGGCTGGAGCTCCCAGTCCTCAGACAGGCTCTGTATTTGACTCTGAGCCACACTGGGGCCCCTGCTTGTCCAGCCTCACAGGCCCGTTGGGAGGTAAGAGACAGTCTCAGGTTTCCCCAGCCCACAGCATCCCCTTGCTCTGACCTCCTCCCCCGGGGCCGTGCTGGTCACCCCCACCCCTACCCTAAGGCTGGCCCTTAGCCAGAACCAGAATCCACCAGACATCAACCTTCTTTCCTCTGTGGTAAAAGGACCAACACCTCAAACCTCCTGGTGCTGTGAAAGAGGGGAAGGAGAGAGGAAACATCACAGTGTGGGTGGCCAATCCTGCTACCAGGAACAGCCTCACTCTGGTGGCCCTGGGGGTGGTGAGGTGGGAACCACAGGGAAGGAACCATGATTGCAGTGCAGTGAGGGGCCTGTGGGGAAACTTACTTATACCATTTATTGTTTTTTTTTTTTTAATTTCAGAGTCAGGCATCGGACAAAGCATAAAAGACTTAACTTTGGCTACAGACAGAGCACGGGTGTTAAGGAGGGGAGGTAAGTTCCAGCACGGTCGCCTGCAGAGAAGGGAGCGGCATGGACTCGAGAGACCATTCTAGAAAAAGTGTTTAAAGCTACAAAAATAACCAAGGAGAGGCAGGGAGACCAGGGGAAGTTGGGGGAGGGGGCAGGGAAGGCCAGGAGAGGCTAGTGGAGGCCAGGGGAAGTAGGGGGGGCTAGGGGAGGCAGGGGAGGCCAGGGAAGGCCCGCTCTGCACCCTAGCCCAGCATGTTCCGACAGCGGAGCCGCTCTTCCTCCCGCTTCTCCTCCAGGCGGTTTTCCAGAAGCCTCAGCTCCCTGCGCACCGCCTTCCCCATGGATGGCTCCAGCTCCAGCACTTTCTGAAGGTCGGCCCTGGCCTCGGCCTCATTCCACACCTCCGCGTGAGCCCGGGCCCGCACATAGTAGGCTTTCACGATCCCTGAGGGGAGGATCACATTGCACCAGCTGAGCCCCCTGGAGGCGTCGCCTCACCAGCTGATAAAACTCTTGACCTTGACCATGAGTCAAGGGGCGTGAGCACAGCCGCCGCCTGCAGGGCCCCGCCCCCATGTGCCAGCCCCGCCCCACCCCACCTGCCAGCCCCGCCTCCCCCGCCTGCCAGCCCCGCCCCGGCCCGCGCACCCGGGTGCAGCCGCAGGACGTCGCTCGTGTGCTCCAGCACCTCGTAGTACTCCTCCTTCTTGAGCAGACACTGACAGTAGTTGAGAATCAGGGTGTTGATCATCTTCTCTAGCTTCAGCCACTGCACCTCCCAGGGCTTCTCCTGCGGGGGAAGGACGCCTGCCTGCCGTGAGCTGGGCGGCCCGCGCCCCACCCCTGCCGCCATCTGTCCCCTCAGGCCGCGCGGGCAGCCCCCCACCTTGGTCTGCAGGTTCCTCAGGCAGACGATGGCCTCCTGGTATTTGCTGGAGGCTTCATCATAGCGGCCCAGCTTGAAAAGTCGATTCCCTTCTCCGTGGAGGATGGGCACCGCTTGCATCTTCTCCTCGTTGTTCAGGCTCCACGTCTCCCGCTGGTACTCACTCGGGGCCTCCACCTGGCCCGAGAGCCGCAGGCAGGTGAAGCGGGGACCCCGGGGCCCTCTGCCCCACAGCCAGGACCTGCCTCCTCTGCCTTTCCCACAATCAGTCTTGCTGGTCACATCCATATACACGGGAGAGGGAAGCGCCGGGCCCTCCGCCCCGCCCTAAATCAGCACCTTTGTGCAAGTTAGGAATAGATAGCCCTTTGTCAACACTGGACTTCCACTATTCAGAAGCCTGTCTCCATGCTCATTTCACTAGAACAAGACACTTCATTGCCATCTGCTGGAAAATTATCATCATAAAACTTTGGATCGACAAGATCTATCAGAGGTGAGGTCTATTAGAGGTGAGGCCCTTGTGCTGTGTACAAACCACACAACTGTCCTAGCAGGCCCATGAAGGGCCTATTGTTGACACAATTCCCTTATGTGTTCACCTGTGTACCCTCGGGCTGAACCTCATCCTTGACCATAACCTGAGTCCCACCCCAGGCCAGACCCTCTCCCACCACCCTACAAACGTGGCTGTGGTATACGAGCCCACTCTTACACATAGGGAGAAGGCAAGTAATGCTCACCACGCACCACGTGCTCCCCCGAGGCTGGGACAGCTCTCTGCCCCCCCCCCACTGCCCCGTCCCCAGGGCACACCTGCAGCAGTTCTATCACGAAGATCAGAGGCTGTGGCTCCTTCTGCAGCTCGTCCAGGTCCTCGTAGCCCAGAGTGTGGTAGGCAAACATATTGGCCAACCCACACGTGTGCACGTGCCACTCCGTGGGGTCCTTGCCCTCTGCTACCTGCCGCAGGCTCCGGGACAGGATGGGGTAGACCCCCGTGTGCTGGGGAGAAAGACAGCAGATGGCCTCTGGCCTGTGTGCTCAGAGCTAGCCGGGCCACATGGAGTCCCACCCTGAGTTCTGCGGCAGCCACACCGACCCTGTGGCTGTTGCTGCTGACTGCCCCAGCAGGCCCCCATGAAGGATTGCAGTGCACTGTGTTCCAGGCCAAGTGCTCTAGCAGCTGGCTCTTTAGCTCCTTCCGTCCTTAAAATGCCCCATCGAGGAAGGCACTCATCCCCATTCTGTAGGTGGGAAACTGGAGCCCAGAGACACAAAGTAAGTTGCATGAGGTCACAAGGCAGGAATCATGCATGGCTGCAGAGACACACTCTCACCTCTTGCTGGCCCTTGTGCTTAGCCCTGACCTAGCTCTCTCGAGAGGAGACCTGAGCCATGGGTCAGTGACCTGCAGGGAGGGAAGTGTGGGGAGTAGGGGCAGTGCAGGCTCCAGGGGCCAGAGGACTGGGACAGGCACCCCCAGGTGGCTGCTGATTAGCAGGGAGCCTGGGCACCTGTGAACTCTGGTCCCTCAGCCACACCTGTGGTCATGGAGCTGGCTGATGTGAGTTAGAGGAGACGCGGGTACAGGCCCCGCTCATCCCAGAGTCTCCCTGCACTGGGCATGGGTTTGCCACCCTTGGGGCAGAGGAGGCCTGGGAAAAGAGTCCCTTGGGCCTCAGCTTCCTCGCCTGTGAGCCTCTGAGAGCCCCCCTCTGCTTGGACGGCCTGGAAATAGCCCATCTCAGGCACCCTCACGGCAGCTCCAGGAACTGAAGGAGAGAAACAGTTTAGCCTGTCCTCCAAGTCCTCCAAGGGATGAAGGTCAGCCCTCCCTGCCCCCTCCAGCCAGGATTAGCCCAGAATGTCCTGCTGAGACTCCTTTGTGAGAAAGAAGGCCAGATGGTAGTTAATCCCTGGGGACCAAGGCTAACCTAAACTGGGGGAAGGTCCCAGGAACAGCTGGCCTTCCTCCCAGGCCCTGCATCCGGCAAGTGCACCGAGCAATCAGGCCCCAGGGCTAGGTGGCTGCCTGGGCAGGACATCAGGTAAAGACTCTGTCCCATGAGACACCCACACCCTAGCACTAGCAGAGCCACAGGGCAGCACTGTGGTCTGGGGAGGGGGGGTGCAGCCAGGAGCCAGGAAGGAGGAGGAAGGCCTGAAGATGTCCCTGAGTCCTGTGCCCAGTGGGGTGGCAGCTCCCGGGAAGGAGGGAGCAAGGAAGTTAGGAGTCCCAGCTCTGTGTCAGTCTTGAGGACAGCTTGGCTGGCTGGGGACCAAGGAACAGCCAGAGCCACACATGGGGCTCCGTGGAGCTTGCCTCCAGCCCTGGGGACCAAGATTGAGCCTGTGACTGAGGCAGGGGGCCCCAGGACCTCCACACTGAGACTCCTTCTATCTGTGGGGCTGTCTCTCTACGGTAGCCTACAAACTGGGGAGCCATGGGCCGTATTCAGCTCGCAGACTGGTTTTGTCTTATCCTTCACCTTGTGGAGTTGTTATCAACTAGTTAACCAACATTCAAATATTGAGGGAGATTGCACGCTAAGGAAGGCTTCTGGTTCATCTTAAGAACTCAGCCGGGCCTGCCCCTCACACAAGGCAACCACTCAGGTGGAGCTGAGGACTGGCTGCCCCATCTGGATGAGGCAGATGATCCGCAGTCAGCCAGAGCTCCTGGTCCCTCGTGGAATCTGAGTTTGCAGCTGGTGGCCTCACAGTCCTGGGCACCAGCATAAAATCCCAAATAGAAAGTGGCATCACACCTAGTGTGGGGGCGAGGCAGAAGCTCCCTGACCCAGCCCTGCCTCCATGGTATAGGGGCAGCGGGGGAGGGAGGGAGCCCCTTCCTCTTCCAACTGACCCAGAGAGGCCTGTCGAGGAGGAGGGTCTGCAGGGAGTGCAAGCAACACTGCTGGAGAGAAAGCCAGGCACTCCTAAGTCCTTTGTGGTACAGATACAATCATCCCACTGACTACCGAGCCTTTCCAAAACTCAGATTCTTAAATGGAAAGATGCCCCCCACCCTGGTGGGGGGAAGGGACCAACCAAATTAAGCATGCCAACCCTTTTGGCAATTCCTGGCCTGGATACCACCCCACTCCCTATGTGTAGACCTGATGAACTCCTATTCATCCTTCAATATCCAGCCCAAGGTCATCTTGGAGACATTCCCCCGAAGACCCTAAAGCATTAGTTGCCCATCTCCTGGTCCCTGAAGTAGTCTGCCCTCCCTTACTTATGTCATGCGGACTGACTTTCCTGTATCGAAATTGCTCGACTGTTCACTCCTCCTCCCAGAACTGAGGTTCCTTGAGGGAAAGAACTTAGTCTGTTTTCTTCCTAACACCCAGCAGGGTCCAAACCCGGTGCCCAGTGAATGTTTTCAGACAGACAGACAGACACTTAGTGATGCTTAGTGGGAGGATGCTTAGTGAGATGGACAGGGCCCTCCTGTGACTGTGGCCAAGACCACAAATCCATCCGCCAACCAGGATTTCTTGGCCGCCCTCCATGCACTTGGCATCCATGTCTACCATGCTGCCTGCACGAGAGGTGTGTGTGAGTCTAAAAGGCATTGGCATCGGCACTGTAAGCAAAGCTGGTAAATATTATTTTAAACTACCTGAAGCCGCGAAGAAGCCCATTTTCTTAGTAGTTGGCTTCTTAAAAATAAAACACCTTGAACAGCTTTCTAAGCACCAGGACGAAGAACAACAGACACTGGTAGGCAAAGACAAGTCACTCACCTGGTATTTGCAGGTGAACCAAGAAATGAGGGACGGGGTGGGCGGGCTCCCCTAGCGGCAGAGGGCAGCAGTGCAGCCTGGCTCCTCTCTACTGTGATGGTCTGGGGCGGCCAGTGAACAGGGAGGGGCCAGAGATCCTACCGTGACCCTATCCACTAACTTGTTGGCCCCAGAGCAAGTCACTTTCCTTCTCTGCCCCGTATGCTAGAGAGGGCAGCAGACGGCCACCCAGTGGGAAGCACGCAGCACAATTTCTAAAAACTATGGGGACAAAGGAACATGGCAGAAAAGCCCATGGAAAGCAAACAACTTTCCAGAATGTGGGGAGTCTCTGTACATGGACTTTGCTTGGGTCCAGACTGGAACAAACCAACCACAAAAAGTAAATGAGGTGACGACTAGAGAAATGTGGACAGCACCAGAAAGTGTCGGCATGAAGGAATTGCTGGGGTTTTAAAAAGACGTAATAATGATATTGAGGTGATGTTATTTTAATATCCTTTTTACAGATACAGGTTTTAGTCTTTGCAGATGTAACAGTGGAGAGTCTGGAGCATGACTGAATGGTGTGGGATGAGGAAGAGAAGGGGACAGGGGTGGATGAGGAAAACCTGGCTGGGGTCCATGGTGGCTGGTGTGGGGGAATGGGTGTTGGGGACGTCTCTGTACTTTCTGTTGACTTTTGTATATGTTTGAAAGTTTCCATAAGAAATGTCTGTTTAGGGGCACCTGGGTGGCTCAGTTGGTTAAGCGACTGCCTTCGGTTCAGGTCATGATCCCGGAGACCCGGAATCGAGTCCCACATTGGGCTCCCCGCTCGGCAGGAAGCCTGCTTCTCCCTCTCTCACTCCTCCTGCTTGTGTTCCCTCTCTAGCTGTGTTTCTCTCTGTCAAATAAATAAAATCTTTAAAAAAAGAAAAAAGAAAAAAAGAAAGTAAAAGAAAATAAATGTTTGTTTAAATGTCCGTGAGTCTTGAGGCCCCTGGGTGGCTCAGTCGGTTAAGTGTCTGCCTTCAGCTCAGGTCATGATCCCAGGGTCCTGGGATTGAGCCCTGCATCAGGCTCCCTGCTCAGTGGGGAGTCTGCTTCTCCCTCTCCCTCTGCCTGCCATTCTGCCTACTTGTGCTCTCTATTTCTCTCTCAAATGAATAAATAAAACTTTTTTAAAAAGTCCATGAGTCTTGCCATTTCTATCTGGGCCACAGAACCAGGAGGCCATCCCCAGGGCGTCACAGATTTGAAACTAGTTTTACCTGGCTCATGGGAGCAGGGAGGAGGGCAGGAAATCAACTAGTGACCAAAAGTCCCCAGGTTCCAGTAATGGTGTGTGGAGCACAGCCCTGGGGCCACCCCCCTACCGCCCAGCCAGCCACAACACCGACAGCCACTCTGGGGGCTTGTGGTTTTGGGTGACTCTCCTCTACGTGCCTGGGAGCAGAGAAAGTGATGCAGGGTTTTTTTTCACCCCACTTTGCTGAAAGACCGCTGCCAGGCAAAGTAGGTAGGCAGGGCAGGCAGGAGGTGGGGGCCAGCATGGGTGGGGGCGGCCTACTTACGATGGTGTCACACCAGAACTCGGCGACCTCGCCGACCCGCATGGACGTCAGCAGCACTTCCCAGACCTCCAACTTGAACATGTTTCCGATGATAATGTGCATGGGGTGGCCCACGTGCTTGCTGTCATCTATCACCGTCCGATCCTCGTCGCATTTTTTGGTGCAGAAGTGAAAGACCACCTGGTCCGCAGGAGGGGGGACCCTGGTCTTAGACACACCTGCCACTGTCACTCGCGGGGCTATCCTTCAAGCTCAACTTGCCTAACCCCGGCCAGATGCCCTGACCCTTTATCGACTCCCACAGTGCCTGCACCCGCCCTGGGGGACTAGAAACCCAACCCCACCACAAAGACCCTGTGCCACGGCCTGCCCCACTGCCTGGCAGCTCTGCAGGGCCTCGCCCTAGATTTGAGGCCACAGACCCCGCCTCTCCATCATCCAAGAAAGCCTACCGGAGATTTGTGAACAAAACCGTGAACCCTGAGGGCTCAACTCAACATTTGGTGCGTCAGAAAATTCCCAGAGCCCTTCCCCCCAGCCCACGCCTGAGTTTAATTTCCCAGTATCAAGAACGTGCTGAGAATGGGCGCCAATTCCGAGCTTCCCAGATGCTCCGGGGTTGATCACTCCTGGGAGGGCCCCCCCCCCGGCCCTGTTTTGGGAGAGAAGCACAGCAGGAATGCAGAAGGCTGCCGTCTGGGGGGGGGGGGGCTTCTGGTGCGGGGGGGACCAGGCTCACTCACCCGGGACCCGGTGATGAAGTTGGGGAGCTCCCCGGTCCCTCCATGCAGGATGGTTTTCTTGACCCCTTCCACGTTCAGCAGCAGAGTGGCCTCCATGGCTCTCGGCAAGGGAAGTGTAACGCTTAGGTTGAGATAATCTCCCAGGAGGAAGAGACCCAGATTGGCCCTGCCCCCCGGGCGGGTGAGAGCCCAGAGTAAGCCAGACAGTGCCTCCTCCCTGCTCCTAAGGGAGAAGTGACGCCCTCACAGGACACGCATCTTAGGTTTTCTCCCACCCTAAGAAGATAGAAAGCAGCCAGAGAGTTCTCCAAGAAGATGGGGAGAAGGTGTGGCAGGAGAGAGGCCTCAGGCCAGCCAAGGGGAACGGGAACGGAGCCTGAAGCCCCCTCCAGCCCCTGGTGTCCATGCCAAGGCCCTGTGGTCTCTACAGTCCCTGCCTTCCCTCTTTCCTACCCCTCTCCCCCAAAACTCTGCACAAGAGAGGATGTGATAGGGGCAGGGTAGAGCAGGTTTTTGGCCTGGGAGTTTTCTAAAATGGAGTGAGAGAGACAGGTTTGGGGAAGGTTAAGGGTGTCCCCCAGCCCCAGTCCAGCCCCCATTCCAGGTTCTGACTGTGGGGAGCAGGGTTCTCTCTCCCCTGTTGGAGGGTCTCATCCCTCATCCCAGTGCCCTTTCTGGCCTCAAAGGGATGAGTGGCCTGAAGATGTGGTGTTTGGCGCCACCTTGTGGTCGGTGCAAGCTCGGGCTCCCAGGGTTCATCCCCTCGGTGACCTCAGTCAAGGGACATGGGACCGCTGCAGAGAGGGACAGAACACTGAATTATCAGGAGCCACATAGACCCGCTGGCCCCACCTCTCACTTTCTGACCTGTGGCTTTGGGTATCTGCCATCCTCCTTAACTCCATCTTCCCCGCCGTAACGGGGAGACCCACCCCTCCAGCCCCCACAAAGTCTCCCAGAGGAGGCAAGCCTAAGCCCCTAAACCTGGACTGGGGCAGCTGGGTTGGGCCCCACCGGGCCCCCTTCTGGGGTGCTCAGGCGCCGAGGGTCGCGATCCAGCCCTCTCTGGAAGCAGGAGTCCTGGGGTCTTTCTCCTTGGTCCCACGCTTCTCTGGCCACACAGCAACCTAGAGGGGTTCGAATGCATAGGAGGCAAGACAGATGCTTAGAGGCTGTGTATTTACAAAGGGAAATAAAAGTGATTGCCATGAATGTTGAGGGAGGGAGAGACAGAGGCAGGACCCAGGGGATGGGGGTGAAGGGCTGCTTCTGGGGTCCTGGGAGGACTGTCTCCCCTCACCACGAGGTCTGCCTGGCTATTGGTTTGGTACGTGTTCGTTATGCTAGACTTCCCTGCCAGTAGCGACTGATTTCTTGATGTAATCCATGGTGGAAGAGAAAGCTGATTGATTGCTCAGCTCTAGAGGGCAGAGAGGCGGGGTGGGTGAGGGGATTGCTAGGGTAGGATGCCTAGATCTGGGCATGGGTGGGATGGGGTTTGGGGGCACTTGCTGAAGCAGAGACCAGAAGGAGGTACTCAGGCCACAGCCTCCAGATGGGCCCCAACCGCCACTTGGCCCCCCAGACTGACCTCCTAAAGGACTTCAGGAAGAGGCCACTCTAATAACCGCACCACTCCTAAAACCCATCAAAGGCTCTCCACTCTCCTCGGATGGGCCCCAGGCTCCCTCCCCTGCAGTCAAGCTGCTCCTGCCCCAGCTCCCTGCCTGGGGTGGCCCTCAGTCCACCAGCCCACCTTCCCGGGTTCTGGAAGTGGGCGGTGCCAGGTCCCCTACCCTGGCCTTGGCAGACCCCTGTTTAGGAAAGTCTTGTCAACCCCCTTCACCCTGCACGTTGTCCCCAAGCTCCTCTGCTGAAACACTGCCTGCCAGGGGGAGCCTACCCTGCCTCCCCGCTCACATGGGGTTCCCCAAGCCCCTACTCCCCTTCCACACCCTGAGCACACCACTCATGGCATTTGGCCCAGTGTAGGTCTGCTTCTTCCAGCACCGGCAGTTCCAGGAGGTCACGGAGACCAGCAGGAAATTTTGCTGTTGGACAGGGAGTCCCCCAGGATGGAGCAGGGCTGGAGCCCCTCCTCCTCCTCCATGCACCTCTCCAACAGAGACAGAAAGCTTCTGGCTGGGACTGGCTTTGTCCCTGTCTCCAGCACCCCTGCACTAGGAAACTGCTCCCCCCAGCACACCCTTTTCTCCTTCCCCCAGCCTGGCCTCACCGCCTGATCCCGCACAAGGGAGGGCCTCTCATTCAGAAGAAAACATTTCTTCCTCTTCCTCATTGCCATGGACATTGCTGTTCCTTCACTCAGCTGCCTGCAAAGCCACATGTGGGCAGGGGGGCCCAGTCAAGCATCCCTCCATTCACACCTGACCCTGAGGAGGTCCCGTGATCAAAGGTTAAGCATTCGGGCACCCACAGTTTCCATTCCTGTTGACTCTGTGCTCTCGTGTGGGTCCAGACACCTTACCCTTGGAAATCTGTGCTGTCATCTGAAATGAGAGTAAAAACAGTCCCTCCTTGGCTAGCAGGGCTTGCTGTCAGGGCTGGACAAATGAGGGCAGTGCTCTGATGCCCCAACACAGTGGGGAGCAGTCCAGCCAAGCTGAGTTCCTCCCATACCCGCAGGGTAGTTTTCTGGAGAATAAGGGTGCTCGCTTTCCCCCTCCTGTGTCACTGGGGAAAGGCGGGAATGGAATCCCCTTAGTCCAACCCACACACCTGTCCCGGAAAGGACAGGCCACAACTCAACCCCTGCACCGGGAAGGCAGGGACAGGTGCAGCCGTGGTCAGACAACAAAATCGCAAAGCAGAAAATCACAGCACTCTGCCCAGAGTCCAGTCTCCTTTCTGGAAGCTTCTGTCTCACACATCTGTGAGCTGGGTGTCCAACCGTGGGTGCTGGCCTCTCTGGGCCAGGAGGCCCCCCTACACACACCCTCAAATATGTTCTCTACTCCCTTAGCTCATTCTGGAGGCCCCGGTTGTAAATGGCATGATGGACCTTCACTGTGTCATCATTGTCTTTATTATTGGTTCTTTGGTTCATTGACGCCTAGCTCTGCCCACACGCAGGATCTGAGGAGTGGGTGCAGGGACCCCGATTCCCTAACTGAGGGCCACCCAACCTCCCCAAAC
This sequence comes from Spilogale gracilis, assembly GCA_004023965.1. Lineage (NCBI taxonomy): Eukaryota > Metazoa > Chordata > Mammalia > Carnivora > Mephitidae > Spilogale > Spilogale gracilis. Next base: position 58,662 of record PITA01009419.1, read on the forward strand.
CTCAGTTTCCTCATCTACTTCTAGGCTGCACTGAGGGTCCAGTGAGGTCATCACGGAAGGGCTGGACAGGCACACCAGCACCTGAGTAAGAGGCACAACCCTGCTCCCTTCCCGGGTCCCGCTGTGGGGAGGAGTGTCCCTGAGCTGGAGGACTGGGTCACCCAGCTCTGTCCCAGCCCAGGGCAGAGCTATGGAGAAGGGGTGGGGCGCCAATGGAGAGGGGGCACGCTGCATGGTAGGGAGCCCTGTCGCGGCCCGGGACAGAGCTATGGGGGTAGGGGCCGGTGAGGTCGGAAGCGAGGAAGCCTAGGGGGGTTCAGGGCAGCCAGGGCGGGCTGCCTTGGCGGTGCGGGAAAGAGGGAGGGGCTTTCTAAAGGGCGAGGTTTGGAGCTAGTCCAGAGGCTGGGGTCGGGGGAGGCCTCGCCCTAGAGCCGGGAGCCGCACTGGGGGAAGGCGGGTCCGGGGGAGTGTACCCTAGGATCTTCCAGGATCCAGATTGCGGGTGGCTCGTTTGGGGAACGCAGAGCAAGGATTGGAGACAGAGACACACCCACGCGGGAGCGGGCACCCCGCGAGCGCACCGGGGAGACACCCCCCCCTTGGCGGGGCGCTGACAAAGGGGCGGCTCCCCTCTGCGCCCAGCCCGCGGCAGGAATGGGACGGCCAGCTAATCCGAGGGCGACATTCCGGGACCAATCGGGTCCCCGGCGCGGCTGCGCTGCGGCGACACAGCCAATCAGCTGCGAGGACGGGCCGGGGGGCGGATTCGCGCGGAGTTTCAAACCGGCCCGGTGGGCGCGGAGCTGCTGTGCGGGGCGTGCGGTCGGCGCTGGCGTCTGTTGGGTGAGTGCAGCGCGGGGACTCGGTGGTCCTTCGGTTCCCACGGGACCCGGATGGGGCGGGGGGCTCTGGTCAGGACGGGCGGGCGTGGGGGGCATCCGGGAATTGCAAGATGCAGATCCGGGCGGGGCGTAGGGGTCTGCGCGGCGGGAGCGCCCTGGGCCCCTGCAAGTTCGCTAAAGGGCCTCGGATGCAGCCCTCGCCCACGGGAGGCTCGGCGAGGGGCGGTCCTGACTCTGCCTGCCTCCCCGCTTGCGGCAGAGGGCCGAAAGGAGGCTAAATGGAAAGACAGCTGCTGTGGACTTTGGCAGCCAGGGACCGCAGGACACGCGGAGCGGCGTGTCCATCCCCCGCCATCTTCTGGGCCTCGCTGACCACTCTTCCAGGAAAACACCCTCCTTCCTGCACCCACCGCTGCCAAGGGCTTCGGTGCCCAGGCGGGGCTTCCCCTGTGCTGGTGGGGCCTGGGGAGGGTAAGGGGGATGCCTTGATGACCTGCCTTTTAACCTCCTCCCCAGGATCTGCTGGGCTGAACAGTCTCCTGGCCAGGCAGATGGCTTCCAAGTGGCCGGGCGCGGGGGCCTCGCTGCGCCGGACCTCGCTCCAGGACCGGGAACAGCTGGAGGAGAACGTGCCCCTGCCTGCTGCCGGCCATCTGGAGACCTCCGGCAGGGCCTTGGGCTCCCTCTGCAGACAGTTCCAGAGAAGGCTGCCCCTGAGAGCAGTCAGCCTCAACCTCAGGCCAGGGCCCTCCTGGAAACGCCTGGAAAGCCCTAAGCCAAGGCAGCAGGGCCTCCAGGCTGCAGCTCACTCCGCTAAGAGCGCCCTGGGTGCCGTGTCCCAGGTAAGGCGAGCATGTGAACTGTCCCTTAGCTCGGGCTCCCGTGGTGCCAGACAGCTGATCCTTCCAAGGGCCGAAGTGAGGAGGCAGACCCGAGGAGGACAGGGACACCGTCCAAAGGAACCCAGCCCCATGGCAGAAGAGGCTTGAGCTGCGTTGTGACAGGGTGGCAAGCAAAGACATAAAAGGGGACACCAATCACAGAAGGCTTCCAGAGGTGACTCCACGGAACCACCCAGGAAAGCAGCAGTGGGAGGAGGGTGTAAGGCAAGCGACAGAGTGTGAGTCCCTATCCAGAGCTGGGCAAAAGCAAGAAGCAAAAGGGAAGTCTGGGTGTGGCCAGAGGGCAGAGAGCAAGGACGGGAAGGGCAGGGGTACCAGGGCTGCAGGTATTTAGACTGTCCAGGAGCGACTGGGCGCTAGCGGGGAGGATTTTCACCAGGGTGTATTAGTACTCGTTCTTCAGCGAGGTGCTGGGGGTTAGAAGCTGGCTTCCCTCGAGGGTCCTGGGGGCCTGGCCTGGCAGAGGCTCCAAGGTAGGCTTGCAGGTATTTGTGTCAGGTGACAAGTGTGGGGTGCTGGTCTGAGGGGCCTGTGGACTTTTCAGGTGAACGGGTCTTCTTCAAACCAGTGAGGGAGAGTGTTACCTAGCAGGGACAGAAGCTGTGAGGACACACCAACCCCCAAGGAAGGAATGGGGGTGGGTGTCTCCTTGGAGTTTGATTGGGGATCTGAAATCCACAGACCTTCTGCACAGAGGTGTCTGAGCCAAACATCAGTCCCAGCGGTCGGAGCCCCAGGATGCTTTACTCCTCGGGGCTCACAGACATGAAGGGAGGCAGTCTGCCCACAGCCACACCACTCACCACATGGAACTCAGGTCTCACTCTAACCTCCGGCCTCTGGCTCTGCCGAGGTGGGTCTGAGAGACCCCGGAGCTCGGGCTTGCCCCCGCAGACAGTGAGGAGCCCCAGAGGGCTTCCGAGCCCTTGAGCGTCCTGAGAGCCAGCCCTGGAGAAGCCGGCACTGGCGTGGAGGGTGAATGGTGTGTGAGAGCAGGGGCAGGTCCTGGGGCGGGCAGGCCCGGTCTCTGGACCTTGCTGGGAGAGCCAGGGGCGTTATGGGTTCCCAAGGAGGGTTTGGACTTGGGTGAATGCGGACTCACTCCCCGCGGCTATCGCAGATCCAGACCTGCTTCCCACAGACTCATCCATGCCTCTCCCCCGGGCCCCCAACTGCAGGGTATCTACAGGCCCGCTGGGGTGCCCCGAGGGGCAGGAGGTCCGGCTACCACTCTCGGGAGTAGCGCCCCCATGGATTTTCTGTGCTCACCTCTCCCTGTACCTGCCACAGAGAATCCAGGCATCCTGCCACAGTGGTACCAAGTGGCTGGTGGAAACCCAGAAGACAGCCAGGAGGAGGAGGAGGGGGGCGCAGAAGGGCCCCCGGCTGTCTGGAGCTGCCCCTACCTATGCGGCCCTGGACCCGTGGGAGAGGGACGGTCCCCGGCTCTCTGCCCCCGGGGGCTCACGCGCCTACCCACTGCGGCGATCCCAGAGGGAGGCTGCCCTCCGCAGCCCCTACTCCTCCACAGAGCCCCTCTGCTCCCCCAGGTAAGAGCAGCAGGGCTGGGGGCCCCCACCCCGAGCTGGGCTCCGTCTTGTGGCCGCCAGGGCACCCTGAGCTGCCAGCAGCCATGTTCTGGCCCAGCTCTCCCTGCTGGTGGGGGACCTGGGGAGGTACTCCAAGGCCTCAATTTCCCTATCTGTCAAAGACGTGAGTCTCGCGGTGACCCCAAAGCAAGTTTGGAATGCACCTGGAGGCCGAGGCTCAGTTTCCAAGGGGGCACTAGCAGGGCTGACCTGTCTGCAAGGTCACCTGCCCTTGACCGGGGTCTTGAGCCTTCTATTCTCTGCCAGGTGCCCCAGGCCACACCTATGCCACTTCCTGGGGGCAGGGGGGCGGAGGTGACAGGTGTTCCCAGCCCCCCACCCCCCAGCATTGCCCTGGCCCAGGGCCACATGGGAGAGTCCTGCTTCAGGTTCCCACAGGCCACGGGGGTGGCTTTTCCCTCTTTTAGTGAGTCTGACAGTGACCTAGAGCCTGTGGGAGCAGGACTTCAGCATCTCCATAAGCTATCCCAAGAGTTAGATGAGGCCATCATGGCAGAAGAGAGGTGAGCTGGCATTTCTGGGGGCCATCTCTTGCCCTTGGTTCTGTCCTGCTGTGTGACCCTAGCCTGCCCCTCACTGGGCCTCCCTCTATCCGTTACCTTGAGCCACCCCCCAGACCCCCTGTTCCTGAAAGACCTATCCTTCCTCCAGCACGCCCCCCCCCCAACCTCCGGTTCCCCTCTCCTGCCTGTCCACGGAATTGGGAAGAGCTCCATGGCCGCTATGGCACTTCTGGTCTGTCTGCTCAGGACCCCATCCTGGAGGCGAGCCTCGGGTCTGCAGCTGCCCTAACTTGGGGCTACTCCCCCATCCCAATAGTGGCTACGATGGACTCCTGGATGGGGCCCTGCTAGCTCTGGGTGCATGGCAGGAGGGCCCCTCCGAGCCCAGGGCCCCAACGGCCTCTGTCCCTCCCGCCCTCCCATTTCTAGTGGCGACATGACTGTTTCTCTCATCTGTGACTGAGGACGTGCCCACAGCTAATGTCTTCCCCCCAAGCATCTTCCCTGGGCTCTTCTCCTCCTCCGCACGCACAAACAAGTACATGAAGGGAGTCTTTCCTGGAAAAACCCGCAGAGCTGATGGGCCCAGCAGAGCAGGAAGTCCATGAGGCTTCCCACCTACCTGGAGCCAGCGCCACTGGCCTCACCAACCCATCACTAGCCCACTAGCCAAGCATACCAACTGCCTTCCAGCTCTTGGTTCCAGGGGGACGACCACAGTGCCCCACTTCCCTGCTCTGAGCTCAGTGGGGGCTTGAGGGGAGCTGTGTATTGTCGGACCAAGCCACACTTGACCACCATGTCCTCACACTAGGATCCATGTATCCTGTCATGCCCCCCCACCCCCCGAGCTCCCAAGGACTGCCCTGGGGCCACTGCTCACAGGGACCCAGATGGAGGCCACTGGGAGGGGGGCCCTCTGTTCCTGCTCTGGCCACATCCGATTCTGCCCTTGACCACCCGCCCCAGCCCGAGAATCACATGGGGGGGGGGGTGGAGGCTGGGGCAGTTGTTCACTCTCCTCCCCTTTTGGGCTTGGAAACTCACCCCACACTTTGTGGCCATGTCTACAACGGGAAGCCTGAGCAGGAGAGGTCCTGGGGGGCCCTGAGGTGTATGCCCAAGAGGGGGACCTTTGAGGAATCAGGCCCTAGACGGCCCAGGCTCTGGGGACCCTGGCTTCCATCCCTGTGCCCCTCCCAGACCCTGGCCCACAGATCCCAATTTAACCCCCAGCACGGGGCACCGTGGGTGTGCGGGGAGGGGTAGCACTGTTCAGTGGTCATTTTTGCCATCAGTAAATTATTTAAGAAATCTGCTTTGTCATTTTACTAGAAAGAAACCAGCGTGTGACTTCCTTGAGGATAACATTGCTTTTTCATAATAAAGACTGCCTCTGAGTGTGATCTCTGTTCTCTGTGCCTCATACACACATCACTCGGGGCAGCAGTGCTGGCTCCCTGCACCCTCCCCAGGTCAAGCAGCCAGCCCCTCAGCTCGGGGGGGGGGGGGGGGCAGGAGCCTGAGGAACAGAAACGCTCCCTCGGCTTCGCTCGGGACCAAGAACAACCTAAAGGCAAATAAGGTTTTTATTTCAGTGACAACATTCGAGTTAAAAACCAGCTCACGTCAAAATCAAGACCAGTTGTAAAAATCTTTGAACTCTGTAATGCTGGGTGTGGGTCTTGTTAGAAATCTGGTATTTTATGTTGTCTTCTCTAAAGGATTTTGTACGAGGCAGCCATGAGGAGCAGGACAGACCTTGTTTCACCCCAGAACCATTCATCACACGGAACAGTGAGTCACACACGGAGGGACAGCCACCCCACAGAGTAAACAAATAGAAAAGGACAGTGGGGTCCCAGGGTGGGGGTCCTGGCGAGCGGGCTACCTCCAGTCCTGCCCCCCCTTGGTGTCACAGGCCACTCCTGGTCCCTGCAAGGATGGGTCTGACTCCACGTTCCCTCCAGGCCCCGACAGCAGGATGGGGACCAGGCCTTGCTGCTGCGCAGGATGTGCCCCTAGCTGTAATTTTTGAGAAAGTTCCACCAAGCTGAGAGAGGGGTGGTTTCTTTTGGCTGAGCCAAAGACGATAGGTTTCCAGAGCACTTGGCACCCAAACCCCTGGGGATTCGGTGGGACACTGGTTATTTAAGGCGGGGTCAAGCCACGAGGCTCCTCCCCGGTTGGGGCGCCCCTCCCGGGCTGGGTAGGGGTGTCTGAGCAGAACCAGGGCCACCTCCAGACCCACTGCCACCGGCTTTGGTGTCTGGCTTTTTAAAAACTGGTGCCCTGTTTTGCCTTCAGGACACATCAGGGGCGCAGGCTCTGGGCTCCCAAGTGCCAAGATGACCATCCCAAGACAGCTTTGCCTGTTTCAGGGAGCTTGCCCCCCAGCAACCTCCAGAATGCGGGGTCCACACCGCGTGGTACACCCCCCAAACAGGAGGGCCATTCACCCAAGCGCACGAAGAGAGTCAGCTTTTTAAGATATGTGTTTGCAGAGCCTAAGGGAGGAATCGTGAGATCTTCCGAAAAAAACTCATGACGACCGGAAAGCAGGTGCCGGCCGGGGGTGCACCCAGAGCCCCCAACAGGGAGAGGGCAGAGGAGGGCAGCAGGCAGCGCTCTGGCAAGGACAGACCCCGGATCAGGAAGAACAAACATGCCACATGAGAGACAAGGAGCTTTGGTCAGGCAGGAAGAGGGGTTCCCAGGCCGCAAGCAGCGGGCGCACCGGGAACTGGAGGGATTCTCTAGAAAACAGCCAGACCGGGGTCACGGAATGGCTCCAGGGAGAGGCTGGACCCCCCCTCCAGAGAACAGCACCACTGGGTGCTTTTTCTCCGATAGGAGTGGACGGACAGGACAGAACAAGCCACTGGTATGTGGAACACGTGTTGGTTGGAGTCGCTGGGACTGCCGGGGAGCCTCCCGCTGCATAACCCCACTGCGCATGAGCCCCAGCTGGGGCTCCCAGAGACCCCACCCTCCGCATCCCACTGTACACCTACAGCATCACAGGCGTGAGTCCTCCGAGCTCCAGGCAGGAAGGGGGGGCTCTCGCCAGGCCCCCCACCCCAGCTCCAGACCCCAGCCTGCGGAGCCCTGCTCACGGGATGCAAGGTCCCCTTGCAGGGTCCTGGTGTGATCTTGGTCTCTCTGGCTTGCAGCCTCGGCTTCGCAGGGCAGATGGAGCCTAACTCAGGAAGAAGGAACTCCCACTGATGAACTTATCACGTATACCAGCAGCTTCCACAAAAGGGACGTGGGGCAGCGGCAGACTGCAGAGAATCAAACCGCTTGCCTCCGCTCTGTCTAGGGCATGTTCTGGAAAGGGTGGAAGTGGCTGTGCCCTAGCACTGGTGCCTCCCGGAGCACCCCATGGATGGAATGTGGAAGGAGGGGTGGCCCCTGTGGACCACCCGGAGGCAGGGCCAGAGGGGGCTGTGCGACTGGCCTGTCCCGTGGCTCAGGCTCTGGGCGGACAGCCCTGCAGACTGGAGAAGACTGGCGTCCAGGAGCGCGCGGGGTGGCAGTTGGGAGCCCAGACTCCTCTGGCCCCAGAAGGGAGCCTGCTTAGCCAGGTGATTCACAGGGCGAACTCAGCCACTCCCGCCAGCCGCTATCCAGGAGAGTGCTGGCCCCACACAGGAGCTGCGAGAGGTAGACGCTGAGCAGAAGCGACACGGGGCCCACGTGGGTGCCTGCGGCGGACACAGACATCTGGGCTCCAGGGCAGCTCTGCCTGGAGAAGCTGAGCCAGCCTCGGGGACAGCCAGAGGGGCTGGGAAGCAGGCCGTGGCCACCCACGGGGACAGCAGCAGGATGTGGGGGACCCGGGCCCCCTGCAGGGGCTCGTAGCAGGCTCTGAGGGGCCCCCCAGGCCAGAGGCCAAGCCCTGCCAACCTCGGGGGACAAGCCAGGAGGGTAAGGGCACCAAACCCAGTGGAGTGGCAGGTGGAAGCAAAGAATACAACAGTTTGAGCCAAAATCACACCAAGCCCCAGGATGCTGGAATCTCAGCTCTGTGCCCTCCAAGAGCCAAGAGAATTAGTCTGAGCAAAGCTGAGAAGGGCGAGCCAGATCAGTGCCCTCTGGGGCAACGGCCCTGTTCCTGGGACAAGTGCTTTGGGCCTCAGTGCTAAGCAAATTGCCCGGTGGAGCAGGGACCCCTTCCCACCTTCCCATCCTCATCCTCCTCACAGGAATCTCCTGTGAACTGCTGGGGTGCTTGGTGCCCACAACGGGCCTCAAAAGCCCCCGCTTAGGCTGTGTGCAAGGTGCACACTGGGTTCTCTGCGGGGCTCCTAGTGCAAGATGGCCCAGGAGTCAAAAATCCGTACCAGTCTCAGCAGGGAGACCCGTCCATTCCCATAAGGAAGGCAAGGCCCAGAGAGGGTGTGCAGCGGGCCCCAGGTCTCACAGCCAGCCCAGCTGGGCCAGAGTCCAAGGCTGCAGCCTCACAGGGGAGGACACCAGGCAGAACCCTGGGAAGAGGAATGACTGTCCTCAGGGGCCACAGGAGAATGGTGACAACACCGAGGACAAGATGGGGACAATGGACAGCTGCAGGAGGATAGACCCTCAGCACCAAACCCCGCCCCCCCCAGGGCCCTGGATGGACATTGCAAACACAGGAGGACCCAGGGGATAGCCTCTCAACCCCACAAAGTGGCCATCTGGCCCCAAAAAAGCCAGGAGGCCAAGGACGGTGACCCGGGATGGCACATGGAGGCCAGCGCCACTGCCACTCGCCCCTCCGGCAGGCAGCCAGGAAGCCGTGCCTGCCAGGGGATGGTCGTCCCTGGTCTGGGGGCTTCTCCCCTCTCTGCCCAGCACCTCCAAAGCCTCGGGAACCTAGCAGGATGGTTGACTCCATTCAACCCTCCCACTCCTGGCAGGCCTGCTCCCCAGGATCACACACACACCAGCCCTGGACCCGGGCTTACGGTCATGGGCACTGCACAGGAAGGCAGCCATGACTGCACACAGACCCTGGAATCTCCCCCCTCGCAGCCCGGGGAGCTCCCCTGGGCGCGGCAGGGTCCCTCCCCACTCTGGTCGGACACTGCTGGACAGACACGGGAGGGAAAAAGCAGGAAAAGGCCCGTCTCAGGGAGCAGCAGCCCTTCCCGGCCCGCAGGCAGCCGGCAGGGCCGCCCCCTGCTCTGCGCACAGCCCGGTTCTCAGGGCACTGACTCGAACTTGGGGGGCCCGCGTGCCCAGCTGAGTGCGGCCAGGGGCCGCTCGTGGTCCTTGTCGGACTCAGGCTGGCTCTGTGCCCTCTCGGGCTTGGGGTTGGCAGGCGGGTCAGGCTGCTGCACAGACATGGTGCGCCGCAGATGGCTCCGCTTCCGTAGGAACTCAGGCTGGGCGTGCAGGCCGAAGCTGCCCTTGCGCAAGACCATGCGCGAGTTGTTCTTCTTGGGGCGTGAGCGGTGGCCGGCCTCCAGCGCTGCCAGGTGCACAGCGTAGCCCTCGCTCAGGAACTGTGGGGGGGGGGGGGACGACAGGTGTCAGGTGGGAAGGGCCACGTACTGCCTCCTCCAACGTTGCCCATCCCGGCCCGAGCACCATCTCCAGCTTCGCCGAGAACCTGCCAGAAACGGGGAGCTCACCACACATGCACAGCTCCCCACCCAGCCCAGAACCTCTGAGCCCTTTCATCTGCACCCATGGGGCACAGCAGAGCTCTGGATTCTTGACCTGGGGTCAGGGGGAGGCCCCCAACCTTGTCGCTTGCCAATGAATCCCCCTGAACTCCATCAGGTCCTGGCCCCCACAGTGGCCGCCTTGCCTGTCCCCCCATGCTGGGTCCTCAGACCCCGCTCCCCAGAAAGCGTGGACCAGCAGCAACTGCAGGACCTGAACCCTAACAAGCGGACTCTCCAGCCAGAGCGGGCCTATGGCGTCAGAATCTGCATGCAAGTGAGTCCCCAGGACATGCATGTGCATCAGAGCCAGAAAAGCTCTGGTCTGCTCCCCCACTCACGGGAAGCCAGCGGCTCTGGCCTGCAGCTGCTGGTCGTTGTCACACCCCACACTCCACGGAGGTCCTTACCTTCCCTTCAAACCCCTCCTCCAACCTGCTCTCAGTCCGTGTGAGGGCAGCACCGGCCGGGTGACTCTCACCAGAAACCGGGCACGGTCCATGGCTCCACCTTTCCCTCAGTCCCCATATCTGACCAGTTCACTACCAACTCTAAGCCATCCTGCCTCAGAAGTGTCTCTGGGACGCTTCACCGTCTCTGCCTGTCCTGACCCTCCCCTTCCCCTGATGGGCCTTCCACCTGCAACCTGGGGACCATCCTGAACCACACACTGACCCCCAAGATGTGGAGGACACAGGCCCTGAGCCAGCTACTGCTGCTGCCGCCTCGACTCCCCCTCCCGTCCCAGCCAAGCTGAGGCTTCCGCTGTCCCGGGACTTCTGCTGCTGTCTCTGCCCCCAGTGCTCCTCCGAGACCCCAAGCCTTTCCTGGACACTTCCTTCAAATTCCCACCCCGCCCCCATCTTAGCTGTTCCTCGCCCGGGGGCCATGACCCATGCTCCCTGTCATGCATGAG